>JAMWET010003721.1:0-2500 GCA_024036415.1 Prochilodus magdalenae | reverse complement strand
ATTGTGGAGCGGCTGGAATTACATGGTTGGTAGTTTTTTTTCTCAGGGGAATTGCTGACAGTATTAAAAACAAACTTTATAGACATATCATAAGGCTTCTCGCACCATTTAGCACCCAGTGCTGCTCTGTGACACCCAGTGCTGCTCTGTGACACCCAGTGCTGCTCTGTGACACCCAGTGCTGCTCTCTGACGGCCAATGCTGCTCCATGACACCCAGTGCTGCCCTATGACACCCAGTGCTGCTCCATGACACCCAGTGCTGCTCCATGACACCCAGTGCTGCTCAATGACACCCAGTGCTGCCCTATGACACCCAGTGCTGCTCTGTGACACCCAGTGCTGCTCCATGACACCCAGTGCTGCCCTATGACACCCAGTGCTGCTCCATGACACCCAGTGCTGCTCTGTGACACCCAGTGCTGCTCTCTGACGGCCAGTGCTGCTCTGTGACACCCAGTGCTTCTCTATGACGGCCCATGCTGCTCTGTGACACCCAGTGCTTCTCTATGACGGCCAGTGCTGCTCTGTGACACCCAGTGCTGCTCTCTAACAGCCAATGCTGCTCTCTGATGGCCAGTGCTGCTCTGTGACACCCAGTGCTTCTCTATGACGGCCAATGCTGCTCTGTGACACCCAGTGCTTCTCTATGACGGCCAGTGCTGCTCTGTGACGGCCAGTGCTGCTCTCTAATAGCCAATGCTGCTCTGTGACACCCAGTGCTTCTCTATAACGGCCAATGCTGCTTTCTGACACCCAGTGCTGCTCTCTAACAGCCAGTGCTGCTCTGTGACACTCAGTGCTGCTCTATGACAGCCAATGCTGCTCTATGACGGCCAATGCTGCTCTTTGATGGCCAATGCTGCTCTGTGACACCCAAAGCTGCTCTTTAATGGCCAGTGCTGCTCTCTAACAGCCAACGCTGCTCTGTGACACCCAGTGCTGCTCTCTTATGGCAAACGCTGCTCTGTGATACCCAGTGCTGCTCTATGACAGCCAATGCTGCTCTTTGATGGCCAATGCTGCTCTATGACAGTCAATGCTGCTCTATGACACCCAAAGCTGCTCTATGACAGCCAATGCTGCTCTATGACACCCAATGCTAATCTTAGACGGCCAATTCTGCTCTATGACACCCAGTACTTTTATTTACCACCTGCTGCTGCTCTATGACACCCAGTTCTGCTCTTCGACTGCCAATGCTGCTCTATGACACGCAGTATTTTTATAGCAGTGCACTGGCGAGTTATTAGTTTATTACAGGAATCTCTAAAATTTCACTCGTTTGTGTCACTTGGCCATTTTAACCTTTTAAACTCTAACCACCTCCCTTCATGCACATTACACATCCACACTCCTCTTATTACATGAATTACATGAATACATAAAATCTATATCAAGATTTTTCTCTCACTTTCTGGTCTCCCAGTATTGCTATTCGTATTTCTCTTATTTATCTTGGTATTATTGTCATTTGCCTTTCATTACTTTATTATTTGTTTCCTGATATTTTTATGTTTGTTTACTGTTTTTAGTCTTATTTTTATCATTCCCGTTTTCCAGTTGGTTTTTTCAGCTCACACACTTTTATTATGGTTTTTATTATTGACTTTATCTGTATAATAGTTTTATTTGGTAGCCCCAATTTGATCTAATTTTTTAATTAAACTCATAATAACTGTTTACCTTCAATGCTATGCATTTAATTATGAATGTATATTCACTGTTTTCAGTCCCTTTATTCACACAATGCTCAGCTACGTTGTAATTGAGGGCACATTCAAAGTTTTTTTAATTTAAATAAAGATTTATTGACTGATTGAAATCTAAATGAAGCCTGAGGGATCTGCTTTGTACTACACTAAAACCAATACAGCATTATTCATGAATCGGAATTATTTATTCCCAATGAACAGTTCCAAATGTTAATGTTGGTTCTTGCAACATATTCAAAAATAGCTGAGCATTCAGTGCTTTGTAATGCTGACGCTCCTAGACGTTTGGGACCGACCCCAACCAATGGTGAGTTTCAGGGGGAATTTTGGTGGAGGTTAACAGCTCCAACCAACTTGCCAACAGCTTCAGCATGCTAACCCTAAGTAGAGTCCCTCTAACACTATACATAGATTCTTTTGATGTCACATCACAAGTCTCTGTTTAAAGTTTTAATTAATTATGGAATGCTTTAGTACAAAAAAATTACATATTGTTCCTTTAATGCCTCTAAAAAAAACTGTAAATCAGTAAAACTTATTACGTGAGATGTTTATGAATACACAGGCTGAACTGAGACACCAGTTTACTATAGTTTAAAAAGGTTTTGCCCTTAAACGCATGTTGGATAGTATATTTTTTACATAGTTTCTGTACAAGTCAGCATTTAAATATTCAGAAATTAAAACAGAAATAAAATAAACGAGGTGTCTCTAAATGTTTTAGCAGGTGTTTTTGATCCACTGTTTTTGCTGACTGGCTGGGTTTCTTGTTTTGTGAACTCAGTG
>JAMWET010003720.1:742500-1043611 GCA_024036415.1 Prochilodus magdalenae | reverse complement strand
TGTCTGCCGAAAGGAGAAAGCATCTCAAAACAAGACACGTGTTGCTGCCTGGTTTCAAACCGCGTGTAAAGCGAACGTGATAATCTCCACATTACAGAAAGGTCTGCTCGAGTGCGAACGGAGGCTTGGCACACATGACGCGGATGTGCACGTGACCAGTTACAACGTGATAATCTCTACACTACAGCAAGGACTACTCACGGCCGAACGGCACACATGACGCGGATGTGCACGTGACGAGCTACAGGAACGCTCTTAAAATGAGACACATGTTTCTGCCCGGTTTCGAACCGGGGACCTTTCGCGTGTAAAGCGAACGTGATAACCTCTACACTACAGAAACCACCGCCTGCAGGCAGCCACATGCACGCGTCCGCAAACTCGTCAAGGGTCTACTGGCCAGCATACTCTGGAGCTCTTAAACAACTACTAGAACGCTCTCAAAATGAGACCCATGTTTCTGCCCGGTTTCGAACCGAGGACCTTTCGCGTGTTAGGCGAACGTGATGACCACTACACTACAGAAACGACTGCTCAAGTTCGAATGGAGCCTTTGCACACATTACGCGGATGTGCACGTGACGAGCTACAAGAACGTTGCCTTGGAATTGTCTGCCGAAAGGAGAAAGCATCTCAAAACAAGACACGTGTTGCTGCCTGGTTTCAAACCGCGTGTAAAGCGAACGTGATAATCTCCACATTACAGAAAGGTCTGCTCGAGTGCGAACGGAGGCTTGGCACACATGACGCGGATGTGCACGTGACCAGTTACAACGTGATAATCTCTACACTACAGCAAGGACTACTCACGGCCGAACGGCACACATGACGCGGATGTGCACGTGACGAGCTACAGGAACGCTCTTAAAATGAGACACATGTTTCTGCCCGGTTTCGAACCGGGGACCTTTCGCGTGTAAAGCGAACGTGATAACCTCTACACTACAGAAACCACCGCCTGCAGGCAGCCACATGCACGCGTCCGCAAACTCGTCAAGGGTCTGCTGGCGAGCACTCTCTGGAGCTCTTAAGCAGCTACTAGAACACTCTCAAAACGAGACCCATGTTTCTGCCCGGTTTCGAACCGGGGACCTTTCGCGTGTGAGGCGAACGTGATGACCACTACACTACAGAAACGACTGCTCTGGTTCAATTGGAGCCTTGGCACACATTACACGGATGTGCACGTGACCAGTTACAACGTGATAATCTCTACACTACAGCAAGGACTACTCACGGCCGAACGGCACACATGGCGCGGATGTGCACGTGACACGCGTGCACGCGTCCGCAGACTCGTCAAGGGTCTACTGGCCAGCATTCTCTGGAGCTCACACATTACGCGGATGTGCACGTGACGAGCTACAAGAACGTTGCCTTGGAAGTGTCTGCCGAAAGGAGAAAGCATCTCAAAACAAGACACGTGTTGCTGCCTGGTTTCAAACCGCGTGTAAAGCGAACATGATAATCTCCACACTACAGAAAGGTCTGCTCGAGTGCGAACGGAGACTTGGCACACATGACGCGGATGTGCACGTGACGAGCTACAGGAACGCTCTTAAAATGAGACACATGTTTCTGCCCGGTTTCGAACCGGGGACCTTTCGCGTGTAAAGCGAACGTGATAACCTCTACACTACAGAAACCACCGCCTGCAGGCAGCCACATGCACGCGTCCGCAAACTCGTCAAGGGTCTGCTGGCGAGCATTCTCTGGAGCTCTTAAGCAGCTACTAGAACGCTCTCAAAACGAGACCCATGTTTCTGCCCGGTTACGAACCGGGGACCTTTCGCGTGTTAGGCGAACGTGATAATCTCCACACTACAGAAAGGTCTGCTCGAGTGCGAACGGAGACTTGGCACACATGACGCGGATGTGCACGTGACCAGTTACAACGTGATAACCTCTACACTACAGAAACCACCGCCTGCAGGCAGCCACATGCACGCGTCCGCAAACTCGTCAAGGGTCTACTGGCCAGCATACTCTGGAGCTCTTAAACAGCTACTAGAACGCTCTCAAAATGAGACCCATGTTTCTGCCCGGTTTCGAACCGAGGACCTTTCGCGTGTTAGGCGAACGTGATGACCACTACACTACAGAAACGACTGCTCAAGTTCGAATGGAGCCTTTGCACACATTACGCGGATGTGCACGTGACGAGCTACAAGAACGTTGCCTTGGAATTGTCTGCCGAAAGGAGAAAGCATCTCAAAACAAGACACGTGTTGCTGCCTGGTTTCAAACCGCGTGTAAAGCGAACGTGATAATCTCCACATTACAGAAAGGTCTGCTCGAGTGCGAACGGAGACTTGGCACACATGACGCGGATGTGCACGTGACCAGTTACAACGTGATAATCTCTACACTACAGCAAGGACTACTCGCGGCCGAACGGCACACATGACGCGGATGTGCACGTGACGAGCTACAGGAACGCTCTTAAAATGAGACACATGTTTCTGCCCGGTTTCGAACCGGGGACCTTTCGCGTGTAAAGCGAACGTGATAACCTCTACACTACAGAAACCACCGCCTGCAGGCAGCCACATGCACGCGTCCGCAAACTCGTCAAGGGTCTACTGGCCAGCATACTCTGGAGCTCTTAAACAGCTACTAGAACGCTCTCAAAATGAGACCCATGTTTCTGCCCGGTTTCGAACCGAGGACCTTTCGCGTGTTAGGCGAACGTGATGACCACTACACTACAGAAACGACTGCTCAAGTTCGAATGGAGCCTTTGCACACATTACGCGGATGTGCACGTGACGAGCTACAAGAACGTTGCCTTGGAATTGTCTGCCGAAAGGAGAAAGCATCTCAAAACAAGACACGTGTTGCTGCCTGGTTTCAAACCGCGTGTAAAGCGAACGTGATAATCTCCACATTACAGAAAGGTCTGCTCGAGTGCGAACGGAGACTTGGCACACATGACGCGGATGTGCACGTGACCAGTTACAACGTGATAATCTCTACACTACAGCAAGGACTACTCGCGGCCGAACGGCACACATGACGCGGATGTGCACGTGACGAGCTACAGGAACGCTCTTAAAATGAGACACATGTTTCTGCCGGCCCGGGGAAAGCTTAAAATGAGACACATGTTTCTGCCCGGTTTCGAACCGGGGACCTTTCGCGTGTAAAGCGAACGTGATAACCTCTACACTACAGAAACCACCGCCTGCAGGCAGCCACATGCACGCGTCCGCAAACTCGTCAAGGGTCTGCTGGCGAGCACTCTCTGGAGCTCTTAAGCAGCTACTAGAACACTCTCAAAACGAGACCCATGTTTCTGCCCGGTTTCGAACCGGGGACCTTTCGCGTGTGAGGCGAACGTGATGACCACTACACTACAGAAACGACTGCTCTGGTTCAATTGGAGCCTTGGCACACATTACACGGATGTGCACGTGACCAGTTACAACGTGATAATCTCTACACTACAGCAAGGACTACTCACGGCCGAACGGCACACATGCATGTGCACGTGACACGCGTGCACGCGTCCGCAGACTCGTCAAGGGTCTACTGGCCAGCATTCTCTGGAGCTCACACATTACGCGGATGTGCACGTGACGAGCTACAAGAACGTTGCCTTGGAAGTGTCTGCCGAAAGGAGAAAGCATCTCAAAACAAGACACGTGTTGCTGCCTGGTTTCAAACCGCGTGTAAAGCGAACGTGATAATCTCCACATTACAGAAAGGTCTGCTCGCTCGAGTGCGAACGTGAGAGACAGGAACGCTCTTAAAATGAGACACATGTTTCTGCCCGGTTTCGAACCGGGGACCTTTCGCGTGTAAAGCGAACGTGATAACCTCTACACTACAGAAACCACCGCCTGCAGGCAGCCACATGCACGCGTCCGCAAACTCGTCAAGGGTCTACTGGCCAGCATACTCTGGAGCTCTTAAACAGCTACTAGAACGCTCTCAAAATGAGACCCATGTTTCTGCCCGGTTTTGAACCGAGGACCTTTCGCGTGTTAGGCGAACGTGATGACCACTACACTACAGAAACGACTGCTCAAGTTCGAATGGAGCCTTTGCACACATTACGCGGATGTGCACGTGACGAGCTACAAGAACGTTGCCTTGGAATTGTCTGCCGAAAGGAGAAAGCATCTCAAAACAAGACACGTGTTGCTGCCTGGTTTCAAACCGCGTGTAAAGCGAACGTGATAATCTCCACATTACAGAAAGGTCTGCTCGAGTGCGAACGGAGGCTTGGCACACATGACGCGGATGTGCACGTGACCAGTTACAACGTGATAATCTCTACACTACAGCAAGGACTACTCACGGCCGAACGGCACACATGACGCGGATGTGCACGTGACGAGCTACAGGAACGCTCTTAAAATGAGACACATGTTTCTGCCCGGTTTCGAACCGTGTCCCTTTCGCGTGTAAAGCGAACGTGATAACCTCTACACTACAGAAACCACCGCCTGCAGGCAGCCACATGCACGCGTCCGCAAACTCGTCAAGGGTCTGCTGGCGAGCACTCTCTGGAGCTCTTAAGCAGCTACTAGAACACTCTCAAAACGAGACCCATGTTTCTGCCCGGTTTCGAACCGGGGACCTTTCGCGTGTGAGGCGAACGTGATGACCACTACACTACAGAAACGACTGCTCTGGTTCAATTGGAGCCTTGGCACACATTACACGGATGTGCACGTGACCAGTTACAACGTGATAATCTCTACACTACAGCAAGGACTACTCACGGCCGAACGGCACACATGGCGCGGATGTGCACGTGACACGCGTGCACGCGTCCGCAGACTCGTCAAGGGTCTACTGGCCAGCATTCTCTGGAGCTCACACATTACGCGGATGTGCACGTGACGAGCTACAAGAACGTTGCCTTGGAAGTGTCTGCCGAAAGGAGAAAGCATCTCAAAACAAGACACGTGTTGCTGCCTGGTTTCAAACCGCGTGTAAAGCGAACATGATAATCTCCACACTACAGAAAGGTCTGCTCGAGTGCGAACGGAGACTTGGCACACATGACGCGGATGTGCACGTGACGAGCTACAGGAACGCTCTTAAAATGAGACACATGTAAAGCGAACGTGATAACCTCTACACTACAGAAACCACCGCCTGCAGGCAGCCACATGCACGCGTCCGCAAACTCGTCAAGGGTCTGCTGGCGAGCATTCTCTGGAGCTCTTAAGCAGCTACTAGAACGCTCTCAAAACGAGACCCATGTTTCTGCCCGGTTACGAACCGGGGACCTTTCGCGTGTTAGGCGAACGTGATAATCTCCACACTACAGAAAGGTCTGCTCGAGTGCGAACGGAGACTTGGCACACATGACGCGGATGTGCACGTGACCAGTTACAACGTGATAACCTCTACACTACAGAAACCACCGCCTGCAGGCAGCCACATGCACGCGTCCGCAAACTCGTCAAGGGTCTACTGGCCAGCATACTCTGGAGCTCTTAAACAGCTACTAGAACGCTCTCAAAATGAGACCCATGTTTCTGCCCGGTTTCGAACCGAGGACCTTTCGCGTGTTAGGCGAACGTGATGACCACTACACTACAGAAACGACTGCTCAAGTTCGAATGGAGCCTTTGCACACATTACGCGGATGTGCACGTGACGAGCTACAAGAACGTTGCCTTGGAATTGTCTGCCGAAAGGAGAAAGCATCTCAAAACAAGACACGTGTTGCTGCCTGGTTTCAAACCGCGTGTAAAGCGAACGTGATAATCTCCACATTACAGAAAGGTCTGCTCGAGTGCGAACGGAGACTTGGCACACATGACGCGGATGTGCACGTGACCAGTTACAACGTGATAATCTCTACACTACAGCAAGGACTACTCTCTGAGGTCAGGCACACATGACGCGGATGTGCACGTGACGAGCTACAGGAACGCTCTTAAAATGAGACACATGTTTCTGCCCGGTTTCGAACCGGGGACCTTTCGCGTGTAAAGCGAACGTGATAACCTCTACACTACAGAAACCACCGCCTGCAGGCAGCCACATGCACGCGTCCGCAAACTCGTCAAGGGTCTACTGGCCAGCATACTCTGGAGCTCTTAAACAGCTACTAGAACGCTCTCAAAATGAGACCCATGTTTCTGCCCGGTTTCGAACCGAGGACCTTTCGCGTGTTAGGCGAACGTGATGACCACTACACTACAGAAACGACTGCTCAAGTTCGAATGGAGCCTTTGCACACATTACGCGGATGTGCACGTGACGAGCTACAAGAACGTTGCCTTGGAATTGTCTGCCGAAAGGAGAAAGCATCTCAAAACAAGACACGTGTTGCTGCCTGGTTTCAAACCGCGTGTAAAGCGAACGTGATAATCTCCACATTACAGAAAGGTCTGCTCGAGTGCGAACGGAGACTTGGCACACATGACGCGGATGTGCACGTGACCAGTTACAACGTGATAATCTCTACACTACAGCAAGGACTACTCGCGGCCGAACGGCACACATGACGCGGATGTGCACGTGACGAGCTACAGGAACGCTCTTAGAATGAGACACATGTTTCTGCCCGGTTTCGAACCGGGGACCTTTCGCGTGTAAAGCGAACGTGATAACCTCTACACTACAGAAACCACCGCCTGCAGGCAGCCACATGCACGCGTCCGCAAACTCGTCAAGGGTCTGCTGGCGAGCACTCTCTGGAGCTCTTAAGCAGCTACTAGAACACTCTCAAAACGAGACCCATGTTTCTGCCCGGTTTCGAACCGGGGACCTTTCGCGTGTGAGGCGAACGTGATGACCACTACACTACAGAAACGACTGCTCTGGTTCAATTGGAGCCTTGGCACACATTACACGGATGTGCACGTGACCAGTTACAACGTGATAATCTCTACACTACAGCAAGGACTACTCACGGCCGAACGGCACACATGACGCGGATGTGCACGTGACACGCGTGCACGCGTCCGCAGACTCGTCAAGGGTCTACTGGCCAGCATTCTCTGGAGCTCACACATTACGCGGATGTGCACGTGACGAGCTACAAGAACGTTGCCTTGGAAGTGTCTGCCGAAAGGAGAAAGCATCTCAAAACAAGACACGTGTTGCTGCCTGGTTTCAAACCGCGTGTAAAGCGAACGTGATAATCTCCACATTACAGAAAGGTCTGCTCGAGTGCGAACGGAGACTTGCTCTTAAAATGAGACACATGTTTCTGCCCGGTTTCGAACCGGGGACCTTTCGCGTGTAAAGCGAACGTGATAACCTCTACACTACAGAAACCACCGCCTGCAGGCAGCCACATGCACGCGTCCGCAAACTCGTCAAGGGTCTACTGGCCAGCATACTCTGGAGCTCTTAAACAGCTACTAGAACGCTCTCAAAATGAGACCCATGTTTCTGCCCGGTTTTGAACCGAGGACCTTTCGCGTGTTAGGCGAACGTGATGACCACTACACTACAGAAACGACTGCTCAAGTTCGAATGGAGCCTTTGCACACATTACGCGGATGTGCACGTGACGAGCTACAAGAACGTTGCCTTGGAATTGTCTGCCGAAAGGAGAAAGCATCTCAAAACAAGACACGTGTTGCTGCCTGGTTTCAAACCGCGTGTAAAGCGAACGTGATAATCTCCACATTACAGAAAGGTCTGCTCGAGTGCGAACGGAGGCTTGGCACACATGACGCGGATGTGCACGTGACCAGTTACAACGTGATAATCTCTACACTACAGCAAGGACTACTCACGGCCGAACGGCACACATGACGCGGATGTGCACGTGACGAGCTACAGGAACGCTCTTAAAATGAGACACATGTTTCTGCCCGGTTTCGAACCGGGGACCTTTCGCGTGTAAAGCGAACGTGATAACCTCTACACTACAGAAACCACCGCCTGCAGGCAGCCACATGCACGCGTCCGCAAACTCGTCAAGGGTCTGCTGGCGAGCACTCTCTGGAGCTCTTAAGCAGCTACTAGAACACTCTCAAAACGAGACCCATGTTTCTGCCCGGTTTCGAACCGGGGACCTTTCGCGTGTGAGGCGAACGTGATGACCACTACACTACAGAAACGACTGCTCTGGTTCAATTGGAGCCTTGGCACACATGACGCGGATGTGCACGTGACCAGTTACAACGTGATAATCTCTACACTACAGCAAGGACTACTCACGGCCGAACGGCACACATGACGCGGATGTGCACGTGACACGCGTGCACGCGTCCGCAGACTCGTCAAGGGTCTACTGGCCAGCATTCTCTGGAGCTCACACATTACGCGGATGTGCACGTGACGAGCTACAAGAACGTTGCCTTGGAAGTGTCTGCCGAAAGGAGAAAGCATCTCAAAACAAGACACGTGTTGCTGCCTGGTTTCAAACCGCGTGTAAAGCGAACGTGATAATCTCCACATTACAGAAAGGTCTGCTCGAGTGCGAACGGAGACTTGGCACACATGACGCGGATGTGCACGTGACGAGCTACAGGAACGCTCTTAAAATGAGACACATGTTTCTGCCCGGTTTCGAACCGGGGACCTTTCGCGTGTAAAGCGAACGTGATAACCTCTACACTACAGAAACCACCGCCTGCAGGCAACCACATGCACGCGTCCGCAAACTCGTCAAGGGTCTGCTGGCCAGCATACTCTGGAGCTCTTAAACAGCTACTAGAACGCTCTCGAAACGAGACAAATGTTGTTGCCCGGTTTCAAACCGGGGACCTTTCGCGTGTGAGGCGAACGTGATAACCTTTCTGCTCGAGTGCGAACGGAGACTTGGCACACATGACGCGGATGTGCACGTGACACTGATAACAGAAACACTACTGAGCAAGGAGCCTCTTATGGAGCCTACTCTGGCGGTCGCTCAAAAATGAGACCCATGTTTCTGCCCGGTCACACATGGACCTTTCGCGGATGTGTGATGACACGTACAGAAACGAGCTCAAGTTCGAATGAGACACACGTTGCCTTGGAATTGTCTGCCGAAAGGAGAAAGCATCTCAAAACAAGACACGTGTTGCTGCCCGGTTTCAAACCGCGTGTAAAGCGAACGTGATAATCTCCACACTACAGGAAGGTCTGCTCGACACTGAACGGAGTCTTGGCACACATTACGCGGATGTGCACGTGACAATCTCTACACTACAGCAAGGACTACTCACGGCCGAACGGCACACATGACGCGGATGTGCACGTGCCCAGCTACAGGAAAGCTCTTAAATTAAGACACGTGTTTCTGCCCGGTTTCGAACCGGGGACCTTTCGCGTGTAAAGCGAACGTGATAACCTCTACATTACAGAAACCACTACCTGCAGGCAGCCACATGCACGCGTCCGCAAACTACTAGAACGCTCTCGAAACGAGACAAATGTTGTTGCCCGGTTTCAAACCGGGGACCGTTCGCGTGTGAGGCGAACGTGATGACCACTACATAAACGACTGTTTAATGTCGAACGGCCACTTCGATTTAAACTTTAACCATTAATACCATGAGAGTGGCTTCTGCTGTGTGTTCGAAGAACAGCCCAACTGTCTACAATCATGGCCAGGAATTTGTGAAAACCAATACAAATGGGAACTAACGAACGTGAATGCTCAGAGCGATCTGTCAATTAACTCACACTGGCGCAAAGTGGAGCGCAGCGGAGCAAAGAATATCAGGGCAGAAAACTTTTGGATCATACGGGGCTTTGGAACGGACAATTCCTCTATCATTATAGGTGTGTTTGGAATCACGGTAGTGGGTATTGTTAATTCTTTCTTTTGGACGTTGTGCGGTCTGACCTGACAGCGTTTGAAGAAGCGTCAGCGGGCAAAAACGTTGTGGGTTATACGAAAGAGTTCCGAAGAACGCTGGCCGCTCGAACCTTGACGAGTTAGCGGACACGTGCGTGTGGCGTCCCGCTGGCAGTGGTTTCTGTAACGTAGAGGTTATCACGTTTGCTTTACACGCGAAAAGTCCCCGGTTCGAAACCGGACAGAAACACGTGTCGCATTTTGAGAGCGTTCTTGTAGCTGGCCACGTGCACATCCGCATCGTTTTGAGAGCGTTCTAGTAGCTGCTCAAGAGTTTCGAAGAAGGCTGGCCGCTAGAACTTTGACGAGTTTGCGGATACGTGCGTGTGGTGGCCCGCTGGCAGTGGTTTCTGTAGTGTAGAGATTATCACGTTCACTTTACACGCGAAAGGTCCCCGGTTCGAAACCGGGCAGAAACACTTGACTAATTTTGAGAGCGTTCCTGTAGCTGGCCACGTGCACATCCGCGTCATGGTTTTTGTATGTTGTTGATTATAATGAAATTAATAATCAAACGAATAAATCCACAAATCGATCGTTATTCATAAATATGTTGTGTGTTATTCACATATGATTTACTGTTGTAAAATCATAATGATATCTTTCATGTTCTTCCAAATTCGCCAGCTAAATGACCCAAAGACACTCAATGCTTGTCTTTGAAATCTGATATTTCATTTTGTGGTAAAAACTTACAGAGCCCCTGAAGGGACATGGTGTAATTTTTTTTTTTCCGGTAAAGGAACTTAATTTTTTTAATACACCCGGTATTATGTGGTGAGTACCTGATGTTATGTGGTGAGCACCCGATACTATGTGGTGAGCACCCGATACTATGTGGTGAGCACCCGATACTATGTGGTGAGCACTCGATACAATGTGGTGAGCACCCAATACTATCAGGTGGGCACCCAATGCTTGTGACTTCACAGACCGCCAGGCTGTGCACCGGCTGTCCTTGTAATCCTCCATCATTCCATCATGGAAGAAGACGTTTATGACTTTTTAGAGTCGCGACAGGTGGCACATGAACAAATACAGCAACTTAAAGATGACAAGGTAAGTTCTATTGTTTAGACAGCTATAAAAACCATAACATTACCATTTACCCATTCAAAGAGATTTAACTACATTTGGTTACCTTTGCTAGATACAGTTAGCTAGCTAGTTTAACTTATCTAGCGATGAGGCTTGCGTTGCACTCTGCACAAAATGTGTTAGGCTTGTTGAAAGTAACCTACATGTTAGTGCTCTGAAATTTTTTGCTGCAAAAACAAGCCTCCTGCTTTATGCACTTCTGTTCATAGTTAACTAGCTAACGCTAACGCTAGCTAACGGTAGTTATAACAAGTAAATCTGTAGTAACTAGCTTCTTGCATGATAAATTACAGTAAGTCTCTAATGTAAAACTTTTTGTTCATATTACGACACATTCATAGCTACCTTTCAGTTTAGGCTATTTAGCTAGCCACGAAAGTCCCTACAGTTTGCTAACAGTAGCATTTTGCTATTAGTTTGTTAGCTAGCTAGCTAACAAACAAAGCTAATCAAGAACACTGTCTATGCAACCGGTTGATTAAGCTACATAACTAACCTAGGTTAGTTAACAAATATTTTGCATTAAAACTATACACACTTCAACAGAAATGAGCACGCAGGCAAAGTGATTTCAAGTTCAAGTGACAAAGATAGCTAACTTTTGTTCCTCGTAAAATGGATAAATGAATACATTGGGTGGGTTACTTTACGTTTTGGAAAAGTGAAAGAAGCATGGACAGTTTCACCGCTGTATTCAGCAGCTGGGACTTTTATAGCTTGACTGTCTGTATCTCAGCTATGAAGAAATGCATATAAAATGAGATATTTACCATGTACTTTTGACTTCACATTGATTTTACATTTTTACTTTACATTAAAAACACTATGCAGTGAAATGCAGTATAGTTCTTGTGGATTCCTGATCAAGAGAATTGCAGTAAAGAAATCACATGTCAGAACAAGTAACGGTTTGCTTTTACGTTTTCATGCTTTTTCCTTGTCATTTGTGTGTTTCATTTTACATTATTTTACCATTAGGATTGCTTTAACAACTCGCACAGAATTGTCTTCTTAAAACTGATCTTGAGACTTTAACAGAATGTCTTTTTAAAAATATCTTATATTCTTCATTTCAGATTGACATCGTGTCATTTCAGTCATGACAGATGAATAGCTTGGAGCAAACTTCCCTAAATATGGAGATTGTATTGCAGTGAGAGCATTTTGTCGTCAAAATATGGCTGCTTGCAGTTCCACTGGGGGAGGATCAAGTTCAAAATCATCAATTCTGCAAAGATTAAGAGCAAAGCTTAAGAAAGGTGGAAAGGGGTATGATCAGTGTGTATCAGATAGATCATCTGCCTTTGGCAACAAGTATGCATCTAAGGATAACAGGCATCTGAAAATGGGGTGGCTGCATTTCCAGGATGGACAGTATCGGCAGGTACGGACAAAAAACGGAGGAGGAACAAGACACCTAAGCTGCCAGAAAATAATTAGAAGAATTTGCTTGGTGTTGACAAACAGTTGGTTTTCCCCAAAGGTGTCTCATCAAAAGGCCCTGAAGATAAATTTGTATTTGAAATTCACGATTTTAGTCAAGGGGTCATACCACCAGAAACCACACTGTGTCAGACATATGAAGAAAGCAAACTTCGAATGGTCCACCTATGCCTTTGTTCAAAAGAAGTAACTGCTGAAGAGGGGCCATCCCTTGTCATTTCTTTAGATACAGATTCTGACTTTCAGCCTGATGAGTCTACAGAGAAGAAGAAGAGAAAGGTACGCAGGTTGTCCTTTGTACAAATCAAGGCACAAATTAGTTTAAAATAACAAGACACTGTTGTAGTACATATTTTAAAATGTTTTGAGACTGCTAAATACTTAGAATTTATGTATTTTTCAAAAAGGCCTGTCCAGTCAAAAGGAAATCAAAACCAGGGAGGGAGAGTTGTGTTCAAGAAAATGAAAAGCTTGATGGACAAGCTTATCCTTAGATCCTGAAGTAGATGAATTACAACACGAGGAGCAGAATGAGGTAATTATTCCAGTTTGTTTATGAAATCTTAAGGTCTGCAAGGCTCCATTTCTTGCCACGGATACACTACATCATAAGTTAGTTTTTTATTTTGACTTGTACGCTATATGTCTAAAAGTTTGTATTTACCTGCTTTTCCGGTGTTTCTACAGGGGTATTCAGAGAGTTTTCCCCCGTTTTCTACAGTAGGCTTTACACTAGATGTTGGAACGTTGCTATGAGGATTTGAGTGAATTCAGCCACATTAGTATTAGTGATTAGTGACGCTTTATACCCCTCTAGCCCACGCTTGGCATTGGGCATTGTGACCTTAGACTCTTGTGCGGTTGCTCTAGATCATCCCATTCTATTGCTAAATGCTTTCCTATGGAAATTATCTAAGCTTAGTGTGCACCATTAAATGTCAGCAGTGGGTGCACATTAAAAAACCTGAATTCACTAATTAGAAGGCCTGTCTGAATATTTTTTGGTTTTCTTCATTTGTTTTGTGACTATACATTGTGGAAAGTATTCATTTAGAGGCTTAGATATGTGCATTTTGAACAGCTTTCTACAACACAGAGAAAATCAAGAAGGAAAAAGAGGACAGATAATCAGATGCAAGAAAACCATGATGGCAGCAGTAACGGAAGTATATCTTCAGATTCTGAGACTTGTGAATTCGCACTTGAACAGGTAAGTATGATAAGATGTGGACTGAATGACCTAACTATCTGGTAATTAACAACTACAGTACAATCACTACCAGCCAGAGGTGTGTAGGAACTAGTGACATAAACTAATTTTCTTTAAGATCTGAGAATTTAATGGATTTATACTCCCTGGATATTTTGACTTTTTTTGACTGTTTTTACCTCTACTTAAATATATTTTGTCAGGAAATTAAGGTAGTCATCAACATTTCATTACAAATTCTTGCTTTGTTCTTAATGTCATTCTGTTACATTAATGACAGCACATGTACTGCTTTGTGATTGGCCAAACCTCTGACTTTCAGATTTATCGTTTTATTTTAGGTTCAAAATGAGAAAAAAACTTCATTCAAAGTTTATTTGCTTATAGTGGATATGTACTTAAGTAGTCTTTTGACGTAAAACATTAGTTTTTACTCAAAATGTTTTTATGTGAGTCATTACTGTTATTGAAATAACAATAGTTCTGCTATATATGGATTTAGTATGGACTTAGTTTTTATAAGTCTGTACTTTGTGCACACGATGATCTTGACTCTGAAGGGTTTTATTTTAGAGATGTAATTAGATTGCACAAGCATGGCATTTGTGCACATTTTGTTTTTTTAAATATTTTTTTATTGATGAACAAAATATGCACAGATTAAAAAGGTTTATAAATACTTTTTCAAAGCAGTACTCTTCCATAGCACCCCTGGTGCATTTTTGCTTGCGATAATTTCCATGTGCTTGCTGTATTTTTTACTCTGAGTGAATATTTCCGCAACAGTTGTTGTTATATTACAAGAGCATTGAAAGGACTTTGCATTGACAGGACTCTGCATTCACATTCCTTTTGTTTTGTTTTTTCACTTCATATACACAATTTGGAGCTGCAAACATGCATGTGTTTGTGAGGACTTGTTGGTGTGGTTTGCTTCTTTTACAATGTTGTGACATAGCTATTCAGAATATTTACTATAACTAAATAGGCAGATATTTCTGTTCAGAATATTTTTTAAAAATTACACTGTATTGTACAGTGTGTACAATAACTTGTCCAGTAGTAGCTTTTACTATGACTGCAACCAGGGTCATTGCGGTATTAACATTGCTCATCAGCTGTTTAATTACATTTACATTAATACCTTCCAGTAGCTAAAAATATTAAAGCCACCACACAAAATAAATTTGTTTTTCATATAATGTCAAGTATTTACGTCTCAAATGTGAAATCAACAATTTACTGATGAATATATGATGACAGTAGTAGATCATTCACTTACATCCTCAGAAAACACGTCCTTCACCAAGTATTGACTGAGTTCTCTATGAATGTTCTTTCAATAATAGGATTCTTCTGCACATTGCGTGCAATTACATATTTCCACCAGAAAGTGGAAAATATTGTAGCTCTAACGGAATAGTTCAGACAGTAATGCTGATTTTCAGTTGATGAAAGTGAAGACTCAGACATTAGCATACTAACTGGTGACTACTAGATTACATTTTTTGTAAGCAACGTTAACATATTTTGTTGAACAATTTATTTTAAGCGTTATATAATGGAGTCCTATGTAGGGCTAGGTTCTTTTTTTTTTTTTTCAATTGCATAATATGGTAAATAAAATGACCTTGGATCACTATTTTTTTCTTCCACATTACATACACCAAAAGAACAAAACTAATCTAGACGTAAGTACTGTTTTAAAAATTAAGCTTCTTTTACTCTCCATTAAAACTCGTAAACAACATGTTTCACGTGTTTTCTTAAAATTGGTGTTAATTGTGTTTTATTCTAATATTACAAGATCATCTTTGTGGTAGTAGACAGTGCTTAACCAGTAAGGTTGTTCATATTGGGTGATTACAGATCATTGCAATGTTTATCACAAAACTCCATTCAGTGTTTTTCTATTACATGTTCTTCTTTAGATAGTAGATAGATAGGTAGATAGCATTAAATTTGCTAGGGTATTATATTATCTTGTTAGCAATGAGCTTTTGAACAAATGAATATATAAATCATGATTATTACCTGGATAATTCCCATGAAACAAAACTGAAGAACACTTTTATGCAGGAAACATCCATCAAACATGCCATTGTCCTTAGGATCAGTGAACAAAAAGATAAAGAATTCCATTGATTCTCTTCTTAGGATTCCCCACCAGCTCTCTATTCTTTGACTGGCCATGCTCGCCCCATCCAAGTAGCTGTCTATAACGTTTCCATCATCTCTGTTGCGGCAGAGAAACCTTTAAAAAAACCTTGATGTGTACATTTTCTGTACCCCGATCTCCTCTAGCTATTCTAGGACAACCTCTGAGTCTCTCTACAGCTTCCATGTAGTAGCCTCCCACAATTTTTGGATTGCTGCTGGTAGTGAATGCATTCAACTAAATGATATTTCTAGAAAATCCATCAATGCACCCATTGATACAAATACCTAAGTGCTTTAGTTTGTCTTAGGAATCAAAATGCCAAATGTAGTTTGGTCCTCTTGCAAAATAGTTACGACGATGGAGTCTCCGGGCTTTTCTGAGCTGAACTCCTCTTGGATCCAGGGCCTTTAGGATTAGCCGAACGTCTTCCCTCTTCACATGCAATCCATTTTCTTGACATTTGGCATGCAACCACCTGTAACCATGGAGCTGTCCTGAACTGCGCATTTGTTGTTGAATGAACACAATAATGTTGTCTATGTTGCTGTAGTTTTTTCGATGAAATAGACCCATAGTCTTTAAAATACGTTTTAAATGTCTCTCAGTGATAATGTATCCATGACGACTGGCAAGAATAAATGTCCGTTCAGCTAGAACGCCATGTTGCAGCTAGAGCATAACTGCAACATGGCGCACACGAGTGTAACATAGTGCTCATCTGATGGTATCTGGTGCTCACTTGATAGTTTCTGGTGTGCACCAATTAGTATCGGGTGCTCACATGATAGTATTGGGTGCTCACCTACTATGCTGGATATTTTAATATCATTTTCGGGTAGGTTCGATAGCCACATAGCACAGGTGCTCACCACATAATATTTGAGTATTCATTTTTTTAAAACACAAATTGGTTCTTACCTTTTACAGGAAACAAAAATGACACATTACCAAAGATAACTAATTAAAATACGAAGCATGTGTATTAGTGCAGCTGCTTTGCTGCTCTTAACCTAATGCTTAGAAAAGACGAGCAATTTGCTGCTCCACCTACAATCACAAAATGCTATTTTAGGGCTCAGCCACAGCTCAAAACTGACAATGCAGAACATGTATGGTGGGCTGGGGGCCACCTAAGCCATGAAGCACACTCAAGTCCACAGCCTTGTATGGTGGGGTAGATGGTAGTTTGTAGTGGATGGTGATGTCACTTTGTGATAAAAAATAGTAACTTAATAATTAAAATTGAGGAATCAAAATTTTGAACAGTCTGCATCTATCTCCTATAACATTCCTGTACATTTTTCCCTGCCGCCGTTATTTAACAGAACAACATATTTTGGTTTCTGTGGCTGATCTGAAATGGATGATCAGGACCTAATTCTCAGATGTTCAGTGTCAGCTGTGTCTAAAAACTTAATTTAAAAATGTCTAAGCTATGTAGAAATTAACAGGTGGGCCTTGGTGAGTACCCCTGAAAGCAGCTCCACAGCACTTCCATAGACCTGCAGCTCTGTTTACAGTAGGAATTAACATAGTACTGGACCTGCTTTCTCAGCCAGTCTGAAGGTTTCTCCTGAAATGGGTAAATTCCTGAAGTTTTCCACTGCTGCTATTGCTCTGATGGAATTATATGGTTTGTTTTTTTCTAAAAACAGTTTTGGTGAAAGTGAATTTAAATTTTATTTAAAGGCCCAATACTCATGCACTGAATGCACATTTTGAACTTTATTATAACCTTTATTATAAGCCTTTCTTTGTTTTTCTTCTCATACACAAAAACAGCTGGTGATGCTACTGTATATGCTGTATATCCGATACCACCAGTTTCTGAATGATACTATATTCAGTATACAATTTCTCTCCAAAAAAGCACATACTCATGATCATCACTATAATAGACCCCTAAAACCAGAACTTGCACTCTGTTTACTGTATATACAGCGACCAGAGCAAATATGTGAATACATTTATTTTTTAGACCACAGTGGGGTGTCTGTCACAACCCCACCTTCTCACTCATGAATTTATATTCTTAGCTGGGAACTCTCAAAGACAAGGCTGAAATCCTTCAAAAGTAATTTTTTGGCTTGGGAGAGTAGATGTGACAGATCTGAACTTCAAGAAAAATCAATGTATATAATTTGTGTTTAAAAAGCTCTTTGTTTTGTATTATAAGTGACAGTTATTTAATATTTTAGTAGCCTTTCCTGCAAAAGTCTAGAAGTTCAGAAACTTTTATGCTACACTACGTCCAGTAAACACAGGAACAGTTCTGTACTTGATATTTGTGTCTTATTGTATTTGATATAATACATGTCGGCTATATAAAGGTCCAGTATACTCACTACTATACACTTAATATTATCACTGTAAATACTTAAATAAATGCAAATTTAAAATATAAAAATATGTTGTAATTTGGCATGCAGCAGTGAAGATGAGATGAGACATTGTTTTCAAAATGTCCATTCTTCAGACCAAGGAGGTTAATAAACAGCTACCTGTAAAGTGGCACCATCCTGCTTTACACACACAGTCATTTAACCTCTTGAAGAAAACAACCTTATGCCATCGGTTCTTATTATAGGTATCCTTAGAGTATGAGAGAAACACAGAGAGGTAGAGGCACAAAGACAGACAGAGATTGGGAGATGAATAGGTAGAGGAACCCAGATGGCAAAGTAAAATTGAAATAATGTGTGTCTTTCAACATTTAAACATTTAAGAATTCAACCCATGGCAACATTTATCTTCAGTTGGTTTTGGTCATCAACCAAAAAAGACCAAAATGACGCTATATCAACATTAATTCATGGCTACTTTGCCATCTGGGAAGACTATACAGTATATTGTAATGTGGGGATGTGCAGAAATAGCTTAGACAACACAAAGCTTGGGTCTAAAACAAGGCTTTATCAAGATATGTACGATTATGTCATGCTACAGTACAAGATTAAAAAAATGAATTAAATATGCTTTTAAAGTACATAACACTATTTTAAGCACTCAACACAGCTTGGCATGAACCAAACCAACTAAACCAAAACATGTTCTCCAGTCAGGTCCATATGCATTTTGACAGTGACACAATATTTATAATTTTGCTTCTCCATACCACCACAATAGATTTGAAATAAAGCAGTCAAGATCAACTTTCAGTGTTAACTGAAGGCTTTAAACAAAAATATTGCATTAAGTGTTTAGAGTAATTTTTTACATTGTCGCTCTATTTTCCCAGATTATACTGTTTACAGATAATCAGGTTTACAGCAGTGGTAAGCAAAAACGCATCCAAAATGTCTATTTACGCCAAGGACTTTCTAGAGGAAGTTGGAGCATCATCAATGTAAATACAGAACTTTTACCTCAAGCTGCAACCCTGTAGTAACTAATTTACAGTACAGGGTTCAAAACTGGGGTTGTGTAAGGTGCTTCCGGGTTTCTCCGGCTCCTCCGCTCCCCTGGACTCCACTTCCCAGAGCGCATCATCCAATGACATCACACCCATATGCCCCCAGCCATCCATTTAGCACCACTCTCAGTCACCTGAGTTTTAGCCCAGCTGCATCCGCTTAGCCTCAGTATACATACCCCTCTCAAACACTTCCTCGTTGCGTTTTGCCAAACCTAGTTTGCATTTCTGAGTGTTTCTCCTCTGTTTATTCTGACTCTGGCTTTTTGTCCCCTTTGGTTTTGACCTCTTCTTTTTGTTTATCACTTGTCAACTTTCTCTTTTGATCTTCTCTCTGGCTATCGACCTTTCTTTTGATACCTTGACCATTCTCGTGCCTAGCCCTTCCACCATGTCTGCCTCCCTGCCTGCCTACTCTGGTTTTGACCTCTGCATGTTCTCTGACTTTGATCTGTGTATTGTTGCTGTGCTTGTTTACTCGTGTGCTTAATAAAGCCCTTAGCTCTGCGTGCGTCGGTCCTGGCTCTTTGTTCCTGATACTAGGCCAGGAATTCATGCAAGTGATGGGCTGGATGTGATTGTTCTCTGTTAAGGGTTATAAGACAAGAATAAGAGGAAGGCAGTGGGTGATGGTAATGTCTAGTAAAGGGGCTCATATGATTCTCCCAGCTGACTTTATAACTCCTTACTCCGTTTGCTTTTTAAAATTTCTTTTAGATAAAAGAGGCATCATTGAGCTTTCCCAATCAATTTTGTAGTATTTGTCCCCCAGGACAGTTCCTCAGCATAAGACTCATATCTTCCCTTGAGTTGGCTTGGTGTGCTGCTATGATTTTTCTGAGTTTCCTTTCTGAAGCTCAAGTGATCATATAAGCTCAAGTTCATACAACTCTTTTAATTCCAAAGTTGTTGACAAGTGCATGACACGACATGCACATTGTGAGCCTACTATAGGTTTTTCTACTCTCACTATTTTGGCGGGGATTCTCTGCTGCTGATATGAAATGCTTCAAAAGTGCTGAATAGCTTTTCCACACAGCTTGTACTGATCAAAAATCCAACCAATGTTTTTGTGCGGCTTAATGTCTAATCCTTCTGTGTACTCTATTCGATTTTTGTTAGAGGTGCTGTAAAGCATGTATAGCTTATCCATCACGTCACTCACAGAGAGCTCCAGTCTATGAGCTGAGCAGTGCCAAAGGGTCACGTTAGGAGAAACGGCCTTTAGTCTAGCTGCTACTCCACTCTTTTGCTTTAGCATTACTGACCCACCATTGCATGTTTTGTCAATGAGGGTTTTGGAGAGTGTCATCCAGCTTCACGAGATCAACAAAAATATATATTTATTTCTGGCCACTGTCATAAACGGTTAAATCTGTCTTTCTCCTGTAGACTGATTTTCACAGCACACAGTACAGTTCTTTCAAACAATTCCTTCTTCATCTCTGACAAAATGGGCTGCTGTATTTTTGAACATATCAAGTACATTGAGTTCCTGACACTCTGTCTCTTGTTCGAAGCCGTAAGCTGGTCACTGACGTGTTCGCCTCTTTGTAAGCTGTTCTAAACACAGAGCTGTGGTAGTGATCTGTTCAGACTGACTATTAACTACAGCTTGTTCAAGGATGTTTTACACTTACACTTTTCAAGGATATTTGTTTCTGCCGTGTGGGCTTTGGCCCGAGCACACTGAAAGACTTTTTTAACAAACTTAATGTCCACTAGCACTCCTACCGCATGAGGTGCTGGATGCACATAAATAAATTCCTTCGAGTAATGGCACACATTAAGCCCTGGCATTGATGTACATCACTGAAAAAATAATCTGTACAGACAGAACAATAGCAAAACATGACATAAGATAAGAGGAATGAGTCCTAAGACTGACCACAGTGCAATCTGCTGGTGCAAATTTCCACAACTTACTATGAACTGCATAAAACTGTTCCATCTGAATGTTTTTAATGCTTTGTTGATTATATGGGCCTTTGTAGTTTTTCTGTTTACAGTACAGTAGTTACTAAAAAAACTGTGCAAATGTAATTAAATCTGTTTTGTATTACAGATTGCTTGATTAGGAGTTAAAATAATGAAAAATTGCTTGCTCAATTAATAAAGTAATTTTTAGTATTAGTTTTACTGCCCTATGAAGGTTAACTTACATTAAGAGATATGTCCCTCTAGAGACAGTGACCATTACATTCTCAGCCTTAAAGATAATTATTATATATATAGATATAGATATAGATTTCTACCATTAAAATAATTTTTAAGAGCTGTTTATACATCTCCTATTTTATTTCTGATGTTGTATTTCTCTCAAAAGCTTAGCTCATTACAATCAGACATGTATGATTGCTTTATTTGACAGTTAAATATGTAAACAGCCTCTTAACCAGGGCCACTTATGACAATTCCCAAAAGCACTAAGGCCTAAATCAACCGAGTGCAGATCTATCATAACATAATTGGTTAGTGCACATGGCTGTGTGTACACTTTAAAAGTGTATTGTGTTATTGTGTGTAGGTGTTGGTTGTAGTACTACGCTGATGTCAGAATTGGCCTCTAAATGTAGAGACCAACCAAAACCAATTGCAGCTGTCCATCATCTGGCTCAGTTCTGTCCCAACTGCTTAATATCTGTAACGTGTTAAGTAGGTAAATGCAACATTTTAGTGTACTGTGAGTAATATTTTGGTGTACACTAACTCAGTAAGTGTAATGTGTTAGTGTACTGTAAGCAGTGTTTTGATGTACACTAGCTCAGTAAGTGTAATGTGTTGGTGTACTGTAAGTAGTGTGTTGGTGTACAGTAACTCAGTAAGTGTAATGTGTTAGTGCACTGTAAGTAGTGTGTTGGTGTACAGTAACTCAGTAAGTGTATTGTGTTAGTGTACTGTAAATAGTGTTTTGATGTACACTAACTCAGTAAGTGTAATGTGTTAGTGTACTGTAAGTAGTGTGTTGGTGTATAGTAACTCAGTAAGTGTATTGTGTTAGTGTACTGTAAGTAGTGTGTTGGTGTACAGTAACTCAGTAAGTGTAATGTGTTAGTGTGCTGTAAGTAGTGTGTTGGTGTACAGTAACTCAGTAAGTGTAATGTGTTAGTGTACTGTAAGTAGTGTGTTAGTGTACAGTAACTCAGTAAGTGTAATGTGTTAGTGTACTGTGAGTAGTGTGTTGTTGTACAGTAACTCAGTGAATGTAACGTGTTAGTGTAGTGTAAGTAGTGTGTTGGTGAGCAGTAACTCAGTAAGTGTAGTGTGTTGGTGTACAGTAACTCAGTAAGTATAATGTGTTGGTGTGCTCTAAGTAGTGTGTTGGTGTACAGTAACTCAGTAAGTGTAATGTGTTAGTGTAATGTAAGTAGTGTGTTGGTGTGTCTGTATTAAAGGGTTTCTATTCTGGGGGTCTGTTTATTTTCACTCCACTACACAAGACTAATATCTTTCTATTCAATGTTTTGACCAAATCTGTTCATCCATTTGGCTGACGGGCATGAAAACATAACACGTCCAAATTAAAGAAGAGTGAAATAAGCCCGCTAATAAGGGTACAACGGGGAAGTTGTTTTGAGCTTGTTGTGAGCTGTTGGACAGAATTTGGTTCTAGCTAATGAAAACTGTTCTGAATAGACGTAGAGATCAGTGTTAGACTAATAAATGACCATACATTAAAGGACTGGTGGACTGAGAGACACTAGAGTCTCTTCACCTAAAATGAGTCTTACTCCAGAAATGATAATAGGACATTAGAGACATAATAAATAATGCTACATTTACTCTCCATAGTTAAATACCTTTGAAGGTAAATACTGTAATATATTTACTCAAGTTAAGGTATAAAGGGAGGAACTTTTACTGGAGGAATATTTTTACTTTAACTTAAGTACTTGGCTTCTGTACTTCTTTTGCCACTGCCTACGAGTCAGCTACCAGTTGCTTTCTCTGGGTGGAGTGGTCGGAAGCGGAGATGTCTGCAGGTTTTAGGAAGCAGGATCTTCATTGTTTGTCCCTTTAAGTCGGAGGTAAAGGAAAATGCGTTCCTTAACCAATGCGCTTAGTCCTCTTGGCGAATCCCTTAGGGGTGACGCAGCAGAGAAAATGAGCATTGCGTATGCTTCCCGGGTGAGTAGTGGAGCGCCTTGCCACAGCTGCGGTTTCTGAACTGCAGTGTTTTTGCAGCTGGGAGTTGTCATGATTTGACTGTCAGAATCAGAATTGAGTCAAAGTTCAAATTTAAGTGGGCTTTCCTCTTATTGGTTTATGAGCTAAGACCGATTTATATTTTTACTCTTCAAAGGTTATTTAGTTGGAAGTAGCTAAGTTATGGTAATTTACTAGAAATGAACTCAAGTAAAAGGAAAAGTGCTATGACTGAATCTTATTCCAAAATGTACTTTACAGTAACCAGAGCAAATAAAATTTGACACTTTTCACGTCTGTTAAAATGGGTACAACTCTGTAATGAAAAATCACTGCATAGGCTCAAGAACACTTCTGAAAACCATTATCTCCGAACATAGTTTGTTGCTGCATTCACAAATGCTAGTTAAAACTCTTCAATGAAAAGAAGGCAGATAATTGCAAGATCCAGAATCACGGCCAAGTTTTCGGGGCGGGAGCTCTTTTGTGATTTACTAAGCTAAAGTGAAAATTTGTGCTGCGGTTTAAAACCAAAATGTAACATTATTTTTAGAAATCTTGGAGGCTGCATCCCCTAGATTAAAGAGAAGAGGGATCACCCATCTTATCAAGACAGAGGGCAAAAGTCAGCACCTGTGATGGCATGGGGGACCATTGTTGTAGACATGGTATGGGTGACTGGAACATCTGTGAAGTCAACATTAATGCTGGCTGCTGACGGGTTTTGGAGTAAAATATTGTTGCTGTCCAAAGAAAAACAAGAATCTCTAATATGGTAACTTGATGGAAGAAGGTAAAATACAGTCTTTACTTTCATTGAAAAATTGTAAAGAGATTTTGAAGCATTTTTATTGGTCCGTTCTACATGAAATGTTGCACATCATTGCTTTCTGTTCTTATTTACATTTTGTATGGTGTCCCAATTTATTTAGGACATTTTCAATAATAATTCAGAGTAAGAATGTGTAGAAGGATGTGTATTTATACAGAAATCAATAAAAACCCCATAGCAGTCCGGCATCTCACACACACCACCCCCCTCTCCACACACACGTTTTCTAAATGTTGCCTAATTCTTTGGAAAATCTACCAAATTCTTGCAAACCAACAAAAGAAAGAAGGCACAACAAGGTTGAATTGCTTTGTTTAAGTTTATTTGTTTGTTTGGCAATGCAGATGTTGAGTTTAGAGAATGTAGGTAAAAGGTCACTGTTCTGGGTTTATTGAGAATGCAGCTGTTCCAGCCGTACTTCTCTAACGTCATTGTTTCAACACTCACAGCACAAACTGAACCCTTCAGTTAGTCCCACACGCACACTGCAGAGACTGTTCAGTACACTAACTATATATAGCATATATTATATATGAAGCTGTATGATCAGAATGATGTAATATGAATTCATGACCTTAATACATATACTTGGAGTGAGTTTGTGTTTTTTTCACAACACAGTGTGCTCTAAAAGTTAAATTCTATATTCTACGTTTATATTTTAATATTTATGTGTTGTGGCAAACTTTCATATAATTAAGAGTTATTAAACGAATGTTTAACAAACCGCCATTACCAACCTTATTATTAAATCTGGAATCTGTTACATTACTGGCCTCATGTCAGTTTAATTCTTTTTCTTTTTTTTTTAACAGCTCATAAACCAAAAAATAACTCCAAACACACATCTGTTCATCAGAGTAAAGACTGTTCTCACTAAAATGTTGGAAAAATAATATTCAAGAAGAACTAGAGTTAGAAAAAATCAAATTAAAGAAGCATTCAAGAGTTATGAAAAATAGGACGGATTAAAAATAACTATAAAAAATAAAATACTAATAAAAAAGCACTAAAGAATATGAAAAATTAAATTCAAGAAACACTAGAATTAGACAAATAGAATTCTAGAAGCACTAAAGAGTTATAAAGTGAATGATCAACAAAATGTCATTATCAACTTTATTATTAAATCCTGGATCTGTTCCTATAATGGCCTCATCTCGGTTTAATTCTTTTTTTTTTCTTTTTTTTTTAACAGCCCATAATTGTTCAAAATTCCAAAAAAATAACCCCAAACACACATCTGTTCATCAGAGTAAAGACTGCTCTCCTGCACAGAGTAGACACTCAGCTAGACACTGGTGTTCTCTAAAAGTGACCTTTCCCCTAATTCTCACACTGTCCACCCCCCCACCAGTCCACCCCACCACCTCCCCAACAGCTCTGGCACGTTTTCCTCGTCTGAGTGAACAAAGACTTTACAGGCTTTCCTCTCCATGGGGAGAACTGAAAGCCATCTCATTTACATCTGCACTTCAGTTCAGAACGGTTCTGTTGTTCCTAACACAAACATAGTGTCCTTATTCTGTGTTTATGATCAGCTTTAAGTCATGTAAAATGTTCCATTCTTACATCATCCTCGGCAGAAAGAGTTAAACCAGAAAGGAAGAAGAAACCTGAGTGGGAACCGGCTGACCAATCAGAGCATCAGGACAGAGCTCAGAGAGAGTATAAATACAGCAGGAGCCGGAGCCTGAGTCAGTACTGCCCAGGCACGCGGCAATCTTCAGTTTCCGAGGACAGACAGACAGACACACAGACAGACACACAGACGGGACAAGATGAAGCTGCTGAATGTACTGTTTATTTCCATCTTCATCAGTACAGTGATGAGCTTTCCCTACGAGAGGAAAACCGAGAGGAAGGAGAAGAGGGTCCAGTATGCAGCCTGGGATGACGTGAACGTTCTGGCCCATGGTCTCCTGCAGCTCGGTCAGGGGCTGAAGGAACATGTGGACAAAACTAAAGGCCAGATGAGGGACATCTCTGTAAAGCTGAAGGTCTTCAACAGCTCTGTGACTGAACTGAGCAGGCTCAGCCAGCGTCTGCAGGAGGACAGCGAGTTCCTGAAAGCAAAGGCTCAAAGTCTGGAGGAACGTGAGGTTCAGATTCTCAACATCTCCTCTGACCTGCAAGAGAAGGCTGAGGAGCTGCTGAGGGACAGGCAGAAGGTAGATGAAAAGATGAACAAGCTGGAGGAGAAAGTTGACGGCATGCTGCAGGGAGAAGGTCTGAATACACCTGGGGGAAACTACAGTGACACTCGAATCCTACAGGTACGGTCAGAACTCCAGAGAAATGTACTGATTCTAGTTCTGGATCTAATTCTAATGCTGATTCTAATACCAAGTCCGTTGATTAATCTAAAAAATCGACTGATATGGACGTCTTAGTGCTTATGTGGAATGCTTATTGTCAGAGAGGTCAGCTGTCATGTACTTTGATACACCCGGGTAATAACAACTGAACAGCAATTATTCAAATAAGTGCCTTAACACTGATAACTGTGCCTGAAACGTGTTGAGTGGCGTGCTGTACGTGCAGCTGGAGAGTCCAGCTCTGCCAGACAAAAGGAACAGCATGTCACCATCTATTAAGCCAGAACACAGAAGTTCTATTTTTAGAGTTTAATAGATTTCTTTATTGTTATTTAATGATTTAAAAAGAATTTTCATAATGAAATTTATAAGTGACGCAAATGTTTTTTTTTCTCCATCCAACATGGAAAAGCTTACTTTTGCTTGTAAGGTTACATAACAGAAATGCACTGCACGAGCAAAGTTTGGCCGTAAGGTACTGCACACACAGTCTGAACAGCAGTTGTTATCATCATAGGTTTATTATTATTAGAGGTCGAGCGGTTTCCAGTCTTCTGTTTAACTGCTACAGTTCAAAACTCCTTAGAGCCCCATTTACTCTCCCTTCCCTTTGCACTGGGAAGGTCTGACCTTAGATTACAGGGTCGAATAACATCTCTTATCTGATCAGAGTTCAGGATGCTTCAGTGAGTCAGAGTCAGTGATAAGCAACTGCAATCATTTGGTGATTAAGGAAAATACAGTTCCCAAAAATCTAGATCCAGATAAAATTCCATACAAACAAGAAACAGACAGAGCAGAATGAAAAATAGAATCCAGTATTAGAGATAATGATGAGCTGTTTTAAATACTGGTGATCTGTACCCTTGGCCACTATCAGAGTAACTCAAGTTCTGGTCATCATAAATGTGCTCCAATAAACCCTAAACTGCTCACGAGTTTAAGATTCCTTCCGAATGAATTCAAACTTCATTCTGCGTTTGTGTTTTAGTGGATGCTCGAGGCACAAAACCAGCGGATCGATGAACTTGTGGAACGAATCAAACAACAGCAGGACAAACTGGACAAACAAAATGCTCGCCTTCGGGCTCTTCAAAACCAGGTGAGTAAATAGCGCTGACCCGTGTCGATCACTGACTTAACCATATAACTATGGTTCTCTTTCTACCAATATGAACAGTATTAATAATATTATTAACTCCATCACTTACATATAGTTGATGTATGTCTGTTTTTTTTTTTTTTATTATCCACAGATTCAAACAAGAAACGAGCAGTCTTCTCTTAAACAGAAAGAGGACGAAACTCTGCAGAACGAAAATGCTGAGCAGCGGGACTCTCCTGTCGGTAAGACTGACTTGGATACTGAGTAATGACTGTATAGAGCAGCTTAACCGTGTTTGTGGTTGAACAGTTTGCGGAGAAGTTTGGTAGCAGGTTAGCCCCGACGGCAGTAAATCATGGTGGTCTAAAATGGCACCGCTTCATCCTTATCAGATTTTAGAGTTAAAAAACATTCTGGGAGCTCTGCTGTAACTCGTCTGAATATTCCTGACTGACAGATCATAATTAAGAGTGAGAGCCGGGGGAGTGAACTGACTTAAACACCATCACCTGTCCACTTAGATTGATGCCCTAAACCAAGAGTTCACCAAACATAGGTACTTTAAACCTCTAAAGACCAAAACGTGGAAGAAGACCTGGAGTTCATGATCTATTTGATATGATCTGCATGTAGTCTGTGTTCAATGATGTTCTGTGTTCAGCAGTTTGAAAAAAATTATTGCGAACTGAGATTTTTATGGTCAGATGTTTCTTATTCTTTGAAACAGAACAGAGAACAGAACTTGGACGTGTTGCAAGAACACTTTGTGGATCTTTAACCAGCCAGAACTTCTCAGCTCCTCCTCAGATGTTGATTTTTAATATTGTCCGCTCACAGATCCAAAAGTGGAAAATTCCAGGATCTACAGCAGAGGAGGGCTGCTCTGAGTTAGCATTAGCATTAGCGAGTGTGGATCTGGGTTTTAAATGTCACGCTTTGCGCCATGTTTTTCCCGTAAGTAGGTAAAACGTGAACAGCCACACAATCAATAAACCCTCTCACATCAGAACCTGTTCTGAAGGCCGGAGTTACTGTGGCACTGTTCCAGATAGGTGAGGGGTAAATGGTCTCGACTGATGCTGAGCCAGGTCACAGAAAGGCCCGGAGGGAGGGTTGGGGTGTGCAGAGGTGGGGAGGGGGTTGGTAATGTCCTAAATCAGATCAGATTTCCTGGCTCGGAGCCAGTGAGACCCCTTTCGGAGCAGGGGGGTATTTTTAGTGTCAGATGGTGAACTTTGTACACACTTCCCTGCTGTTTGGAGGAAAGTCTGTTTTTATTACGTCACAAAGAGAGAAAACACTAATTTCTTCCAGGAATGTGTAACCTTTCCCCCAGTTCTGTCACCGTCACATACACACCCGCTTACATGCACACTCTCACATACTCTCTCTCTCACACACACAGACTCGCCTGTCTGCACAGAATTAGTTTGAAAGGCCGTTAAGTTCCGAAAATCCAGAGAAACTCAGAAAACAAATTCCACACAGCATCAGGAAAAGACTTTTAGATCTTATTCCCGCATTAAATCATACATACAGATCAACATTTTATTGTTGCATTATAAATGCTGACTGTACATTTAAAAAAAAACCAAAGAGCCCAAAGAGTGTCTATTAATCTCAGCTCTATGGGTTAATTTTATTTGTATATAATAAAGTAGAGTATAAATGATAAAGTATAGAGCATATAAGCTCAAACAAAAGCAGAGGAGCTCCAATCAGCCAGTGTCCACTCAGCATCCACTCACTGTGATGTCAGAGACGGGCTGCTGTGCACGTGAAGGATGCATGATGAGGGGGGGATTGCAGAGGGGTGGGGGGTTGTTGGGGTTAGAGTGGAATGCTGTTGGAGCTGTGCGGTGGCGCGCGTATGTGTGTGTTGGGAACTAGGGGAAAGGTCATGTTTACATACTCAGAGCTACAGATACACACAGCTGTACTCCAGCAGTGAGAGAAAAACATAAAAACTCATTCTAAAAATACAACAGCTGTATTAAACATCAAAAACAATAAACACCACAAATTCACACATCACTTCAGATAATATCAATAATATGAGGTGTGTTTGTGGGCGTAGAATTCTCACAGTTTAAAGAGTGGAGTTTTTAAAATTTATGGTTAAAAAGTTTCACAGTTTATAATGTAATAGTTTAGATTTTAGAATTTAGGGTTTGGAATTGTTACAGTTCAAAATTTTGTAGCTGTTAGAGTTTAGGATTAAAATTTAGGATTTTTGCAGTTTAGTTTGGAGTTTGAAATTGAGAGTTTTTTAGTATAGAGTTTAGGGTTTAGCATTTTTACTGTTTATAGTTTGGAGTTTTATAGTCCAGAGATCAGAATCAGTACAGATTAAACGTTAAAGGTAAGAGTTTAGACATTAGGGTTTAGGGTTTCAACTTTAGATTTTTAGCATAGTCCAGAGCTCAGAGTTGGGCTCCAGGTTGACTGTTCTGTTGGGTTTAAGGTTCTTCAGATGTAACTTTGAACTCAAATGTAAATATGAATATGTCTGATGGTCTGTTTTTGATGGAAAGTGAACTCTAAACCAAGTTTTCAATGTTGTGTTTTTCAGCACTGGCCTCTGACTGTTATGACCTGTTTCTGAGGGGAGAACGCTCAAGTGGAGTTTATACAGTCCAGCCTTCAGACTCACCGTCTTTTGAGGTCTTCTGTGAAATGACAACAGGTACAAATAAAGCATTGGTTTCTGAGAAATCAGTGATTCGTTATCAGGTTAATGAACAACTGACACAAATAAAAAAAAGATATAAATAACAAACGATAACCACCATCTGTAATTAGAACACGATTATTTAAAATCAAAGGTCACTGACTCATTCTTAAGATAATGCTGGTCAAATATATACAAACATACTGGGAACTTCATAGACTTTAACTCACACAAATATATATTATATTATATTATATTATATTATATTATATTATATTATATTATATTATATTATATTATATTATATTATATCCTGTAATGGCACTGTTAATCCTATTTTAATTGTTTAATTGTTGTTATTTTAAATATATTATTTTACTCATGCTTTATTTTTATTCTTTTACATGTTTTTAAATATTGATTTGAATTATCTTTGTATTTTCTCACTTGTAAAGCACTTTGAATGCCGGCAGTGTGCTAAAGGTGCTATATAAATAAACTTCCCTTTCCTTGCCTGTGTTGTAAACAGAGGGCGGATGGACGGTCATTCAGAGGCGACAGGATGGGTCCGTAGATTTTGACCAGCTGTGGGACGCGTATCAGAATGGCTTTGGAAGCCTTGGTGGTAAGCGCTCACATTCAGTTCTGCAACTCTAAACAAGTAAACAAATAAACTCTGCATGTGACTCAGACACGCGCTCCAAGTCTGGGACACAGTGTTAGTGCACTGTTAATCATGGGAACCAAAATTCCCATGGAATCCATGGAAGGACTATGAATGTCAGATTAGCAGTAGAGGATCATGTCACTCCTGACTGGACAGGTTAGGCTACGACCACTCTCTTGAAGTCCTGCTCTCTAATGGACTTTCAGGATTTCTTCACTCCAGGTGGCCTAATCTCCTGGGATTAAATAAGATAATCAGGATTGAACAACTGATGGTGTTTAGAAAGGAAACATCATGTGTAACCTTCACTTCTCTGACTTTCCCCCCACAGGTGAGTTCTGGCTCGGCCTGGAGAAAATCTACCATGTGACCAAAGACAAAGAATATGTTCTTAATATCCAAATGTCAGACTGGAGAGATGACACCCAGACCATTAAGTACCGTTTCCGTTTGAATGGAGAAGAGAGTAGCTATTCTCTGCGGGTCTTGGCACAATCTGCTGGACACCTGGAAAGTGCCCTGGCCTCAGAGTCCTCCAGTCTGGCCTTCTCCACCCGGGACAAAGATAACGACCAGAAGCATGACCTCAACTGTGCCAAACATCTTTCTGGTAAGCCCTTTAACCAGTTAGTAGAATCAATCTGGTTTCTTGTTTCTGCATCAAACTTACCGTGCTTCCTGTTTTTCTGCAGGGGGCTGGTGGTTCAGTAACTGTGGACGATCCAACCTGAATGGCAGATACTTTGTCACGGCTCCTCCGAAACAGAGACACCAGAGGAAACAGGGCGTATTCTGGAAAACCTGGCGTGGGCGCTACTATCCGCTCAAATCTACCATCATGATGATCGCACCTGCTGAAATTGAGAACAAGTGATAAGAATCATTGGCTGTCTGAGACTCATCTATGCAACAGACCTATTAAGAGGCTTTTGGTGTCCACTTCTACACCACCTGCCATCTTGCCAAAAAAATGTATTGGTGCTTAAAGGTCTTTCTAACACTCTGTAACGACTGTCCTCCAGTTTTCCAACTTGTTTGTTAGAACACGGAGGTCTGAACATGACAGACGCTCTGAGGAGCCTCAACACCTGAACTAAATCTAATCCTAGGCTTTGTGAAAATTGGCCTGCGCCCATTTATTCACTCTGACTGAGCCTGAAGTGTAGCAGGTCCAGACATGTTTTATTGGTGGAGGGCAGCGTCTGGATCAGCTGCATGACAGAACAGATCTGTAGGGAGGAGTTTTCTAAAAGGCATTTCTAAAGGAGATCTAACCCAGAGCCACTGTTTCATGGGCTTGGTAAAAGACAGTGGTAAAGAAGACTGTTTACAAAGCTCTCACCTCTTAACGACGGACCAAACAGACTGAGCCAATAGAGTTCACTGTAAACGGCATTGTGTCAAAGGCATTATCCAGAAAAAACACTCACAGTATTAATTATTCATATTTAAAATATATTATCCCTCTCAGAGTCTTGATCTAAAGGTGATTAAATATAACCAGATCTTCACTGGAATGTGAGTTTAATGTACCAGAGAGCAGATTATGTTTTTTTTTGTTTGTTTGTTTTTTTTTTAAGTTAAATTCCTGTGGAGAGAGATTAATCAGTCACATTGACTGGACTTAATGTTTTACAGCTATTTCCATTTCTGGTTCCAATTCTGAAATAGTGGTTATTGTTGTTGTTGTTGTTATTGTTGTTGTTTTTGTTGTGTAGAGATTATATTCATTTTTGAATGACCTTGAATGGCCATGCTCGGATGATAGTCGTTTTTTATGTCACGGAAGTTATTGTACAATTTTGCTTTCTTCTGATTGTAATTTATATTTCAGAATTAAATCATTTTGTTATCATTTTTACACAAGGAAAACATTTGGTCTTAAGGTGGACCAATAAAGCATATTTTTAAAGTTCTTCTTGTATCCCTGAACTTTTGTGTTTGGCAATAGGAATATGTGTTCATGAAGCGTTGGCAGTGGATCTGTCAGCTGCGACACCATACAAACACATGTTCCACTGACTTTCCACCGGAAGAAACAGGGTTCATAAGGTGTGTTGTTAGGGTTAATAAGATCGTTCACCCTCTCTTTCCCTGCCTGAGCTTGCACAGTGCCTGAAAGCAAAGAGGAGAACATCATTTTCATAGTTCCATAAAAATGTCTACATGAATGCATCAGTATCATCATTTATTTACCACTGAACATTTCATTTATCAGTGTTCAGTAAAAAACAGATAATATCCATTTTCACACTTTTACAGTACAATATAGTATACAATATATCAGAGATGAATAAACCAAGACATGAATTTATTGGATAGATAGTTCTTCTCTGAGCTCCTCCTCTGAGCTGCTCTGTCTGTGGTCCTCTCCTGTGTCCTTCAGTGTTAGTGAAGACTAAGTGCTGATGGTCTTAAACACACGTGTGTTCCCCTGATCGGATTACACACTGCTTATCCACAGCATGTCCATCAGTGCACATTAGTGTCCGTTCCAGTCGATCTTTCACGCTTGCAGGAAATCTGATTATTCACCCAGTTCTAACTCACCGTCCCTGTGCGCGTTCATGTGCTGTGTTGGTCTGTGACAATGTGTCTGTGAATGTGTGAAGAGTCTGGAGACGAAATGCTGCTGTTAACACAGTGTACTTGTACAGTGGACACCATATGCTCATACGACTCTTTTCACCAGAGCCAGTGCTAATAGCCAGCTAATGAAAACGCAGTTATTGTTGCTGATTACAGACATCTCAGAAATATATTCATGGTTCAACCTTGTTAAAAGAACCCAGGAACTGTCGTTAACATCACACAAAGTGTCATTCAGGAGTTCTTCACTCATTAGTTTTTGTAAATCATGCAACAGTACACTGACATTACAGAAATCATCTCCAGATAAAAAATGAGTCACCTTGTGTGTTAAGGTGATGGCTATGAATACCTGTGGGATGTGCAACAGGATTCATTGATTGAGAAGAGGTGCTATAGTGCAGTGAATGTCTCGTCCTGTGTGTTGAAAATGGCTCCACAGCAAATGTTAATGCTTGAGTAAAAGCAGTTACTGCATTTGGGCGTGTCAAAGGTCATAGTGTGAAGGATGTAGCTGAGTCTGCAGGTGTACGGAACTTTATGGTCCTACAGGTCTACAAGCAGTGGCTAAAAACCCAGTCTACAGGAAACTCTCCTCAGAAGTTTGCCAGGGAGGGCATCCACCAATCTGGCCCAGCTGCACAATTCTTGGATGCAAGAGTGGCTATACATTGATGTGGCCTACATCCAGAAACTTATCAAATCCAGGCCAAATAGAGCTGCTGTTATTGGTGCTTGTGGAGGTGTTACATGCTGCTAGGTATATTTCAGTCCCAGGAGGCTAATATTTTGTCCAGTGAACTTGCTGTTTAATATGTAAAATCAAGAACTTCACTTGAATTGGAGCAATACTTGATCAGTAGGATCTATACTTTTAATCAAGTAACGGAGCTGCATACCTTTCCCACCTCTGGGGATGTATGAGTGTGTATGTATGTGATGTGTGTAAGAGTATTTGTAATATGTGTGTTTGTACTAAATGTGTTATGTATGGCACATGAAATGAATTCAATTCAGTTCAGTTCAGTCTTTGTAACTTTCTACCTTGTTACTATTTTTTTTAAGTCTGCAGTTAATTTAAATGAAAATAAAATGAAAATGTCTTTATCATTAAAACAATTATTTCACTCTCCTATATGTTGTATACCTTCTACAATTATATTGGAATATGATCTCTGTGCTCAAACCTGTTATTCACTGAAGGAGGGGCATCCAGCCTTATCCATCCATAGTCACAGTGTAGCTGCAGGTTTTCATGCCAACAAAGCACCAGATCACCTAATCAGCAGCGTGAAGACTGAGATGAACCGATTAAAAGAGTGGACTCAGGTGTGTTCCGGATTGTTTGAAGTGAAAAGCTACAGCCACATGGCCTTTAGCAGATAAGAATGGACACCTTTGTGCACAAACATTTCATTTAGTAGGTTTAGTCAGTGATTCTGGAGACAGCCTGCCCTGCACATTTTAATGGGGTTCCTGCTTTAACACATTCCCTGCAACTCTGAAAGGGCTTATAAATTAGCTGATAAGTTGAATCAGGTGTGTTGGAAGCAGGGAAAGCACTAAAACGTGCCAGCAGGGTGCCTCCAGGTCCGTGTTACCATAGGTGTCATTTTTTTAATAACAGCCATTTAAAATGACTAAGGCAAGAACAATGCTGTATTTTTTCCGTTTAGAAAGCAAAAAGGCTTTCAAGCGATACGTTTAAAAAACATGAATATACATTCGATTTCTTTTCACATTTCTAGCTAGAAAATAATTCTAGTCTTGTAAATACTATATAATCTTCTCCATTAGAATTGTTCACAAGGTTGCAAATAAATAGCTCTACAATTCAGAAAAAAAACAGCTCATATGGTTTATGTCCTGACAGGGAAAAGGCTGGAAAATACCTCCCTGATGATTAAGCACCTATTTTAATACACAGTTAAAAACAACACTGAAAAAGGCCATTGCTAAAGAACTCTGAGGGCTAACATGAACTGTGTATTGTGGGAGTGATTTCAGCTGAGAGGTGTTTGTGTATATGTGAGTGAGTGTAAATGTGTGTGTAATGTGTGTGTGCTCAAGGTCAAGGTCACTTTGCCAAACATTCAAAACAGGCCAGTAAAACAGCCAACTAGAAATCACAAGGATATGGTATAGTAAAACAAAAGAAGGGAGGATGCACTGGAATACAAATAACACGAATAGCACATATTATAATAACAGAGTAAAATATATCATCACAAGAGATTGTAAGGAAAACATAATAAAAGACAGAAAGAGATAAAAATGAGAGTATGGCACACAGCATGGCTTTGAAGTTAAGGTAGAAGAGTAGCCCTGAGTGAAGAGGAAGGTTTATGATGCACTTTTACGAGCTTCCTGATTCCAGAGCTAAGGGGCTGTCGCACTAAAGGTGGGTGACCTGCTACCCAGTAAAGACAGTGTAACCCAGCCCAGAGCCAGAACACTGGGCTTGTGTGAAAGGATGTGCAGATGAAAGAGATGAGCTAAATATGGATGTGTGAGAGCCAGTTTTAGAGACAGTGAGAGGTATCTTATATTTACTATGTGAAGTAATAAGTAGCCAGTGTAACCAGCATAAGACAGAAGTGATATGCTCTGCACATTAGGGCTGATTGAGAACCCTTGCAAACAAGTTCTGAAAATATATTTCAGTCTGTTATTTTTTATTACAGTAGATTGAATTTATTTCACTCCGGTTTCGCAGAACATCTATACTACACGGGTGTTTATGATGGCCACTTATACATTTCTAAAAAGGGAGGAAATAATCTATATGTGTCATAAGGACTAACACTAGCACTACTATAAATCCCTTTTTGAACATTCTTGTAAAAGAAAGGAATAGATGACTCTCTCATACCTCTTTTCCAATGCCAGTGTTCATCCCCAAGCTGGTTTCCAGGCTCTACTGAAGCTGTCAAGAACAGGCCCCCTTTTCTGCTGGTTTGAGAGACGAGTGATTACATAACTAGATGTGGGTGTTCTTAGTCAGCAAACAATGCTTAAAACCAACATGGCAGAACAAGTTTTTCAACTGCAAACTTTACTTCTTGGTTTGAGGGCATATAACTTACCATCCAGAATCAACTTTTTCAGCATTTATGCGCAGTGCAGAGAGATCATCAGAGACAGCGATTACACTCAAGACAAGACGTAGTTTGTTTCCTGTTTCCGTTATAAAGGTGTACTATTGTAAAGCAGCAAGGTACGTTTCTTAGTTATCTGTAATGTTCTTCACAATACAGATGTCCTTTCCATTAAACAGTGTTTTAAATTAGCATGCCTTCTGCTGAATTCGCTCATCCACGAGCACATCACTCGTGGGATACAATTGTTCTCAGTGCAATTCCTCATGCAGGGCCACACCCCTTTGTTGCATCACAGGTTCCACAGCTGCAGACCAAAAAGTCCAAAGAGTTAATGGAAAAAATGGTTAATGGATTTTTCCATGCCCGTGAAAAGCTCAGAATGGTTCGAAATTTTGGCCCAGCACTGCAACCATGTTGGTGGAAAAGTGCTATCAGTTCTCATTTTGGAGATTTGTATTTTATTACTATATCTGGTTCTCCAGCCTAATGTCAACCTAATGTCCTAATGTCAACCAAGCACGGTTGTAAGTCGCTCTGGATAAGAGCATCTGCTAAATGCCTTAAATGTAAATGTAAATGTCAAGGCTCTTGTAAATGGTAAGCTCTAAAGTAAAAGTTTCAGAGACTACAGGCAAACCATCTGCACGGTATGTTTCTTTATGTAGGGTTGGTAATATGAGAGTTTGAAAGGCCTCCTAACACACAAAAGGAGTGTGCTAGCCCCGTTGTATATCTGAATAAATCAAAACTCCAAGTACCTGGTTGATGTTACAGAATGGTAGCTGTTGTCCAGACACGTACAGGGGTATGAGGGGTGGGGGCTATGGCTCCTTGTATAGGTCACTGTCATGTCATTGCCTTCGGTTAGACTCGTCGTTATTTGACTTATGAATCCAACTGTCTAGGTTGTGTAGGACGAGCTAAGGGGAAGTGACTTTGGGATCTCACATAGATGAAGTTTAAATCATCCACATACTTCCAATGATTTAACTTGTTTCAATAATTCAGCAGCAGCATTTACAAGGGCTAGGCATGAAGAGGCCCCAGTAATGTACCTTGTGCCACTCCCCCTGTGAGCTCTAGCCAATCAGAATAACAATCTTCTTAGTAAAGTTTTTGCCAATGGCCAGACAGAAAGCTACAGTGCTAAAGCATTCGTGCCACTGTGTTTGCAGGGAGACCGGGAGAACACAATTCCAATAATCAAGACAAGAAGTTATAAAGAAGTTATAAAAGCATGAACCATCTTTTCATCTGGAGGATGATTATGTGCAATATTTCTGAGATGAAAAAATGTTGTTTTGTCAGACGGGTTTATGTAAGGTGTGAAAGTAGGCTAAAGGTCAAACAACATAACAAGACAACAGACCAGCTGATAAGGCTTTACAAAAAATAAAAAACAGATCCCTGAAGCAGCCTTTAAGTAACTGGGGCAGGAGAAGATTTGTGTTTGTCTGTAGTAATAAACGTGCTGTCTAACACTGAGGTAAGAGATACGATCTAAACCACTGAAGGACTGTGCCAGAACGGCTGATTGAGGAAAGGCAGAACAAAAGTGCATTGTGATTTACAGCACTGAGGCCAGTGCGAAGGTCGAGTAGGAGAAGGTTACGAGCACCTGTGTCGGCAGAAGGAGGGAGATCGGTAACCCCATTTAGCCGGGTTATTCACAGGCTAAACTGAATGTTTGCTAGCTGCCTTGAGACACTACATAACTTTCATCCAATTGTGACTGTGTCTGTTCCCTGAGGCAAACACAATTTCAGAAACATTTGCTCTACTAATTTAATCAGTATCAGACTACTTCAACAAATTCATAATAACATTCACAGAAACATGGGCTAAACCTAAAGAACACTCAAATGAAGCCAACTTCACAGGCTACAGTTATGTGTGAAAGTCAATGGTGAATCCCCTGTTTGTACAAAAGTAAACTTTGGTGTTCCACAGGGGTCTGTTATAGGGCCTTCATTATTTGTCTTGCTACCACTGAGTACCGCTATCAGTAAACACGGTATGCATTTCCACTGCTGCACTGATGACACACACTTGCATATCTTAAACAAATCAGATGATAGATATCAGTTTCATTGGATAAAGGACTGTGTAAAAGACATAGAAGACTGCTAAGCCACTAGAAACAAACTGTCCACATTGACGTTTGATCTCAACAGCTTCCCAGTTGCACCATGTACATCTGGAAAAACTGATCCTGATCTGTTCTTTGATTAACATATTAAGAATATTGCTCAAATAGCTTTCCTTCATATTTGTAACATTTAAAAATGCACTGTCCTAACAAAATGTGTAAAAGCTTGTGCACGCCTTTATTACCTTGAGGTTGGATTACTGTAAAGAACTGCTATCTGCACACTGCTTAAAAAGTCTTAACAAGCTTCAGTTTGTTCAGAACTTCAAGCAGAATCATTACAAGAACTGAAAAGTTTGCTATCTCCACACTCCTTAAAAAGTCTTAACAAGCTTCAGTTAGTTCAGAACTTCAGGCAGAATCATTACAAGAACTGAAAAGTTTGACTGTTAACCCAGTTTCATCCACCCTCAAGCAGCACAGTGCTCAAAATTCTTATTTTACTGTAAACAACATAAACAGCCTCGCTCCTCAGTACCTGGCGAAATGATATTCATTATGACTTATCACGCCTACTAAGGTCACAAGGTGCTGACTAACTATGAGTACCCAGCATTAATAGACTTACGGGGGTAAAGCGTGTTCGTACAAAGCCGCCCAGCTTTGGAATATCCCAGTGCTTGGGACTCAGCCTCAGGATAAACATGGATCTGTGCAGCGTGTTCGTTTAGGCTAAATCTAGGCTTAAAACCTACTTGTTTAGTCAAGCCCTTGGTATTTAGTTTTCCCAATTGATAAAGTTTGTCGATCTGGGGGTCAGTTGACAATCAGTATCATGATAAACTGAGAATGAGAAAAAGCTTTTCACTGCTCTCATGTGCTCATTCAAGTTTGTCGAGGGTGGAGCAGAGAGCTGCTGACATCTCAGGGAGCCCTCGTGTCTTCTGATTCTCCTTATTTAGTTAGGCCTGTTAGAGTCCCTGCTGCATTCTGTTAACACTAGGCACTGTATACTGTTCTAAGTTACTCCTGACTGAACTTCCTGTGTGTTTCTCTGCTGAGCTGAACAACTGCCCATCCTGTGCGGCCTGTTGTTGTTGCCTCATGTGCCTTAATCAGGTGCTATATTCAATATTGTATATTACTAGTAACATCACATTATCCTTTTTATGTGGCTGTTGTGTTTTGTTTTCCATCTGGTGTCATACAGAGAAGGAAGGGTTTTCCATTTAAGCCTTGGTTTCTTTCTCTTGCTTTTTAGGGCGTTCTTCCTCACCAGGGAATTGGGCCCAGATTTTCTGCTGCTTTGTGACCACGGCTACTGTGAAACGTGCTATATAATAAACTTTGATGTAACTATTTATGTATATTGTGTATGGGATATGTAATGCGTGACTGTGTGTGTTGTGTGTTGTGTATGTATAACAATAATAACAACAAACTTAATTGATACAGCAACTTGTATAGATTGAAATTCTTACAATGCTTTATATAAACATTAGGGGAAGACAAACAAATTATATTAATATAAAATATAATATTTATTATATAAAAAAATATTATATATATATATATATATATATATATATATATATATATATATATATATATATATATATATATACACACATTACAATATAAAGTAAAACCACAATAGAACTACTGCCTCTTAAAATTGCTAACTAAAGATGCTTGTTACATGTCGTATGGAAGGAAGGCCACATACACTAAAACCTCACCACTTCATTTGCGCTTTGTTGTAAGACTAGAAAGAAATGCTGCACTATGGTCCAAAATCACATAAGGAGGCAGGTGCTAGTCCATTCATGATCTTAAAAACAAATAAAATAGCTTTAAAATGTATTCTGTATTGAATGTAAAGCCAACACAGGATTAATATGCTCATTCATATTCAGGTTACAACTCTTTCTGCTGTATGCTGTACAAGCTGTAATTTATCTATACTCGTTTTAGGTAGGCAAGCGAACAATGCATTATACAGTAGTAGGGCGAAAACAACAGCATGAGTCTACGTCTTGGCATCATGGGGTGTGAAATAACTAGGATACAAACCAAATCTACAGACCAAAACTTGCTAGTTTGCAGACATCCTTCGTTTTTTAAGCAAAAGACCCATTTAAAAGAATTTCTGTTTTAGCTATATTAAGAAATTGTTTATTCAATTTATTACACTCAGTTTTATTATTAAACAATGAACTACCGAATCAACAGTACTATCTAGTGCAGCAGATATGTATTCAGTGTTCTGTATGAGACTATTAACCACTGTTATCACAGCGGTTTCTGTTCTGTGACTTTTTGTGAAGCTGTGGCTGAAGTTTTTTATATGCTATGTAATGGAAGAGGGATACAGAGAGATAAGAGGGATTCAGCTGAATGAACACCACTTTCTTTATGTCTGAACCCAGAAAAGTCAGACCGGAAATTCCAGGTTTCTTAAGAAGTGGTCTTAAAGCACCAGGTTGAACTGAGTCTGAAAAAAGCACTCAGGTTCTAAGGAAATAATTAATAGAGGGCTGCATATAGAATCAAAAACGTGTTGAAAGGAAACGGTTGGAACTGGATCTACAGTGCAAGTATCTGGCTTTAACAAAGAGAAAACCTAAACTCCACTTTCAGAAAGCATTTACAATGTTCTATGGGCGGCAGGCTGTTAAAGATTAGGATTTCATAGTGGGCTGTTAATTTAGTGTTCCTCCAAATACACAGTCGAATCACATTATTATGACCAGTTTCTATATTTAATGGCAGCAGTGCGCAGTTCATGAAGGAAGTCATGTGTCAAGAGCTGGCTGGGTGGGTATATGCAGTCAGCATGGCTCCAGATACCCGTAACAACCTACCAGGATCTCCCAACCGGTCTAGCTGCTGTCTGTGCTGCACACAGCGGTTACTCTGGATATTAACTGGACTGTGCATATTCATGCAGTACTGTTTAAGAGCTCATAATCAGTCTCTTCTTTCCAGGGTACGACGTGTTTTTAATTTAGTTTGAGAAGGCTCAACTGCTTCTAGAGCCTCAGTTAGTCCACTAACTTCAAAATGGTTGTTTTTATCAGGTTCCCTAGTAAAGAACATAGTTCTTTATAGATCCATGAACACAACGAATCCGTTGCACAATTAAAGGATTATTTATGTTGTTAAACATAACTTGCCATATACAGTTACATACACACTATTGGATTGGACACCCTTAAACATTTTCATGAAGTCAGCTCTAGTTGATTCTTTGAAGCAGTATTTCTTTTTTCAGGTTTTCACGATTCAGGTTTCTGAACATTTTGCGTAGGTGCCCCAGCTAAAGGTACAAACCGTAACGATCTGATACAGCCACATCTCAAATATTATTCCTTACTCAGTCATCTTCCAAACCGGTTTATAATTCACGGTTGCAGTGGGTGCAGGAGCCTATACCAGCATTAAATGCACAAAGGGCAGGAAACTCCCTGAACAGGCTGCCAATCCATCATTAAACTACGAAAAAGGATTCATCTAGAGTATAAACGTGGGTCACATGGTGGGTAAAATTAAGGGAACTCAAGGGAAATCATTGGTCTGCAAAGGCATCAACATGAAAATTAAAACCAATTAAAAAATATCTTTTCATGACTTTTGATACACAGAGAAAGCAATTTTGAAATGACAAATGAAACAGAGGCCACATAGTTTGGTGGATGATTGTTTTGGCACTACCACCAATAAAAATGTAAGATCAAATTATAAACCAGCTTTAAAATGAAGAAATATGTATAGTGTAAATCGTGACATGCTGAATTCAGTGTTGGGTTAGGCCTATAGACTCTGCGATCACTACACTTGAGTGAACATTCTAGCTATTCAGCAAGAGCGTCTAATTTGGTAAGTATACATTTTTGTTAGGCACCATGTGTTAAGTTTAAGACAGCCAGTTCTTGAATCCCTTGAATAATTTGTATTATGTGTTTTGTGTGGTGTATTGTAGTTAAGGGTGTTGTGGTAGCAGGCTAAAAATGAAATATGGCACAGCATTGTTTATTGGTAAAATAAAAATGCTAGTACTTTGTTAGCAAGCAGCTTAAATAAAGACACACTTTGGCTCGCTGGCCAAATGAAGGTGAGTAGCGCTGTGTCCGAAACCGCCTACTACCGTACTACTCAGTAGGCGAAAGCAGTAGGCGAAAATGTGTAGTGTGTCCGAATCCGCGGTAGTCATAAAGCAGTAGATAAAAAAAGTTCCCGGGATGATGTACTGCTTCCGGTGAGATTTTCAAGTGTGTGAGCACAGCACACTGTGCCATCCCATGATTCCACTGGAGCTGTGGAGGCGTTCTGAGGAACAAAAAAATGGCAGAAAGCGGGACGTCGGCTCTGTACAAGTGTACGTAATCCACAACTTTATGAACTGCTTTGCAGTGGTGGCGTGATGTCTTACGTCAAATGACGTTGGCAAGATGGCGGATGTAGTACGTTGCCAAGGTTGCGTGGATACTACATACTACTACTAAAAGAGCCTACTGCTTCGCCGGTCGAGCAGTGTGCACTGGGTTCAATCTAGTACATACTGACTAAGTAAGCGATTTCGGACGCAGCTAGAGAGAAACTCATTCCAGGATTGGGGTTATCAAAGATTATTGGAGAGCAACACATAAAGCACTACCAGACATTTCCATGTGAAATACCCCAAGAGAGTAAGAATATATTTCTTGGATATAACCTCAGAAATGGTTGGAAAAAGATAAATAATTAATGAATATATTTATTGGTAGCTGCTGAAAAAGCTCTTACAAGAAAATGGCTAAACTGGTATGATGGAGCAGAGATAGAGCATAGAGGGTCCCTTCAGGCACTACCCTTCTCAACTACACTTTAACTTACCAACTTGAGACGACAATAGCATTCGAGCTGTTTGTGAACACTTCAGAATGATTTACAGACAGACGTTACAAACGCATAGTAAACATGTAGTCTTCGAAGCAAAGCATGAGGAATCTTTTCTGACACTTACAGTTTAACATTTCAGAGAAAAAGTCTCACCTACACATCAGTAACTTCCGGGTTTTTAATTAATTTAATTTTAATTTAAAAACTAAATTATGATCTAAAATACTCCTAAAATATAATAATGTAATTAAATCTGATTCAAGTAAAAGAATGAAACAGAAGTTTTGCTTTGCATTGACAAATGTATATTGGGTGTAAATATGTTAAACTAGTTTTAATTGAAACTAACTGTGAATGTCTGAGGAGTTGCTACAGTGTTGCCAACTTTTCCTTTTACAGTGTTAAGCTGCCCCCTTGTGGATAATCAACTCCTTGGCAACACATTGTTACTTGTGTGTTTTTGGCTTTTGTCTTGTCTTGTCTTGTCTTTTGTAGCTATCATGCCCTTTGCCCTCTAAGACTGGGCTACACCCCTCTTTCAAAAGGCGCACCCCTTTGCTCCTGCAACAGCAGGGCCTCCATCCAACACTACTCTTTTGTTTTTATAAAAGTCTCTGTCTATTTAAACAAACTTTCTCTCTGATTTACAACTTCAGTGGCTTGCTCCCTTGAGCCAGATTTGTAACAAGGCATTCCTAATTTTGGTTTGGCACTACTAATATAGAAGTAGCATTAAAGTAAAATAACAATATAGAAAGTTATATTCCAAAAAATAAGAGACTCATAAAGCTCCTTCCATAATCATGAACCTAATACACTAAACAACACAATCACCCATACAACACAGAATGGAACATGTGTGGACCCACCAGCAGAGTTGGTCCAGACCTCAGCATCCCGCAGCATGAATCTGAGGGAGGAAATCCTGCAATTATACTGGAGCGCGGACGTGTAAACATTTATTAACCAAAATTACAATTTTAAAACCAATTCTCTCTTTAATGAGTAGCCCATGCAAAGGCTCTAAACCTGGAGCGATGCGCGAAAATGACAGGTCTTGGTTAGAAAGCACGCAGCACACTTCTGTACACAGTGTAATCTCTGTATACCCTTATTTGGACGACCAGCCAGGAGGCCATCATAGTAATCTTACCACAAGGCCACAATCACATGAATCAGCACGAAGCCTCCTAATATTTCAATGGCATAAAGAGGTTTTCACAACAAGAGGTTATGCAGGAACCAAACAAGGAACGGTCCATTTTAGTCCCAGATTCCATTCTAAACAATGACAGTAGCATCATGCTACCTTTACATTAATTTTGTTCATTCTTGTGTCCACAAGAATCACCCAAGTATTTGTGCTGTTCAACCTGGCTAGATATCCAATCAAGTATATCCTGCAAGTGCTTAGTAGTCAGAAATGTGACCATGGATTTGGCTGTCTTTGTGGGTGGGGAAGTGGGGGGCGTGCATTTCATCAGCAAAACAATGAAAAGAAATATGTTTGGCAATTCAAGTCACATTTATTTATACACCAGTTTTAACAACAGAAGTTGTCACAAAGCAGCTTTACAGCACCTGATGAGCAAGCCAGGGGCGACAGTGCTTTTAGTAAGTGTTAGATAGAACAATACCATGATCACGGATCCACAATGAAATATAGTAAGTAAAAAAAAGAAAACAGGACACTGTCAATACTGACCCCTGGAGGGCACATGAAGTAATAACACAGGATCATAATTTATTACCTACTACCATGGAGTTGATTAGCCAAGGCATGTTTATTATGCAAAGTCTGTCTCTATGGTTTACAGCAGAAGAGGCTAGGCTAACATCGCTACCAGATGCTAGAGCTGGACTGTCACCAAACAAATCCAGATCAACATTTGTTTCATATGGACACACCAGTAACCTTTTAGTCTTTTAAAACAAGCTTTTAGATCTGAAATAATAAAACACTAAATCATAATCAAAAACAGAACACTGTAAGACTTACTTCAGCCTATAAAACTAAAATAAAATCACTAGTAAGTAACTGGAACTACTGTTACCTCAGCACAGCATGTGGGATCATTCTGCACAAGACAATCTGAGACTTCTGAGGAGTAGCTAAAAAAGGTAAACAAGGTAGGCGGTCAGATCAGATATGCTGTTTGTTTCTACATTCAGACTTCATAGGGCAGTGTTTATTGACATTAGCTGCATATGGCAAGATGAGCTGAGTGAGGACAGACAGTGAAAATGAAAGAGTAAAAGAACGTTTGCCTTAAACATACGTCATTCATAGAAACGTACTTTTACAGATACTAGTTTTCTTGTTTGTGACATTCGTCATCACCAGGGGAGGAATGTGAAGAATCCTGAATCTTTTAATTGCACATTCATGAACATTATACAGTATAACTCAACACATAATATATTACTGTATCACAGATTTCACCAAATAACACTACATTTTTTCCTAAGCCTAAATATATATCATTACTATTACTACTACTACTGTCAGTACTAATACTATTATTATTGCTAATTCTTGGTGGTTTTATTAGGGGCATTGTAATACTCACAGTACAATCAGAGGTAAAAATACAGGTAGGTAATATCAAATGCAGATCCATAATCACAGAACCAGGAAACAAAGAGTTGTCCCTAACAAGGAACCTACACAATGGAAACACAGAGACTGCACAAAGACTGTACAAAGACTGGATACAAGTAGCAGGGCTGATAAGTCCTTGATGCCTTGCAGGTGTGAAAGTGGAGGCGAGTGGGCAGAGCCAGGGAGAGTCCAAGTGGAGTCTCTCCAGAGGGGGGAACATCAAGACAAACATGTTTGCCAGTGGTTTTCAGACTATGCTCTGCATGCTGATACAGAAATGTCTTACTGAAACAGAAATGTCTTACAATATTGACATTTACCCAAAGATGATTTTAAATATTACAAAATATAGTTGATTATTTATAAAAATAAAACATTATTTGTATTAGACTCATTTGTTAAATGTTATGCTATGTACTAATCTAAATAGTACAAGTTCTGCAGGCTAGTATGGACAGAGGTGAAAGCTCACGTCGTACCCAGGTTAAACTTTGTGGACCACAGAAGCTTTTGTGGTCACTTGCATGAACATTTCGTAGACTTGTGTTTTTGCGAGGTTTGTGAACCCCTGATGCAAAAAGAGTATCAGTTTTCTGTGGTCCACCTTGATGCTGAGATAAGGCAGAGTCTGACAGAGTTAGAGACCTAGATGACAGTCAGCCCTTTTTGAGCAAAAGAACGCTGTTTCTTGAACTGATTATGTTCTTCGTAGAACCTGGGTGCTATCCAGGAAACTACAGCTGTTATTCCAGATGTTTGTTTATATCCAGAAACAAGCGCGGATCAACTTCTGGAGATAAGAAGACGTAGAAAAGGTTCTTCACTCAACAACTGACACGCCCACACATGTTCTCACAGTTCATGCTAAAGAGCCCACTTGACCTTGGTTTCAGCTGAGAACGAACTTTTCAGGTTCCAAACCTGTTTATTTTTGGTGGAAATGCAGTGAACGGTTCAAAATTGGAAGTGCAGTCCATGTTTATCGAAAACGCCTAAGTGTGTGCTAGTTTATGGTTCTGAGGCCGAGCCTGGACTCTAGTTCCCCTTAATGCCAGAGCATTTGTGGTGGTGTTCTCAGTAGGCCAGCTGATGGACTAGTAGAGACATTTTCCTCTATTTGGGTTAAAGTCTAGCTTATTAAATATCTTATCTAAGATTTGCTCCTATTGTTCAACAGATTTGACAAATGTGAAATGAGTAAAGGAAGCAGACAAACCACAGAATGAGTAAACGCATCAATATTTACAAAAAGTTATAGTGCTGCTTTGCTTGTGGGAACCTCAGTACAACAATGTGAAGGACATATCATGATTATAGCCCGATATTTATAACCTGTACTATAAAGAAATTTATAAACTTTTTGTGTTAAAATAGCAACAGTTTTGCTGTTTTTTATTCTCATATCTTGTTTTTATGTTTGCTCAAAGTGGTTGTTTTTGTTTGTATTTTCAGATTTAAGGGGGCGCTGTTTTGTCCTGTAAGATGAGGAACAAGAGTCAAGCCTGTAACTTCCTGCCTCAGCCTTTTAATCCCAGTACTGTATTTTTAACTGAGGTCAGAAAGAAAAGCAATGGGATTAGACTCGAGGAGGGGGGGTTTAAATCCTGATCATGCTCCTGATTTGGACTCTGAAGCAAACGCAGTCCCTTTTGCTTCATCTCCTGTGGACGGTTGCTATTGCTCTGTAACTGGGACCTCAGAGCCTCGAGCCTCTTCTGGCTGTTTATTTCCCATTTTTGATGGAACATGAGACATACATTAATGGAGTACATTCCCTCTCTGATATTTTCCAGAGTTTTTTCCTAATTAGCAGAAATTAGTGGAGGGACATTTAAGCGTGGGACTGCAACAATGAACCAACCAAGGAGACAGTTAAAAAAGCTGAAAAAGAGGCGCTCAAGCCTTTTTGCCAGTCTGAAATTCAACGACAGCTTCGCACAGAGCATAGAGGAAGTGGACAGTGCGTTTCCTTTCTCACAAGACAGTTCTGTTAAACCATGGACATCGATGGACAACCTGGACAGTCCGGCAGCCAAATCAGAAGACTCAAAAAATAAAAGCAAAGAGAAGAAAAGTATCGACAAAGAAGCACCGAGGCTTCCACACCGGCACTCCACTGTGATAAACCTGAACGTAGGTGGAAAAGTCTTCAATCTTCCCAAACATTTGGCTATCAAATATCCCAAATCTAGAATAGGCTCCTTAGCTCTCTGTACAGATCCAGTCAAGCAGCTGACGCTCTGCGATGATTACTGTGTCATCACTAATGAGTTTTTCTTTGACCGAGACCCTACGTTCTTCCACTACATCTTTCATTTCTACTACAGTAATGTGCTCTGGGTCATGGAGAGCCTGTGCCCCATCAATTTTGAGGAGGAGATGAAATTCTGGGGTTTACACTTGAGGGACACGCCTCGCTGCTGCCGAATCCTCTACGAGGAGAAGGCAGACGAAATTCGAGACCAGCTGAAAGTGAACAGGGAACTCATGGCTGAAATTGAGCCTATTCACAATGAAGAGGGCTTCAAGACCATGTTTCTGGGTGGACTTCGGAAGACTCTGTGGGATCTGATGGAGAACCCATACTCCTCGGTGTCTGCCAAAGCTTTCGCTGTATTCTCCAGCCTTTTCGTCCTCATCTCGATTGTGGCCATGACCCTAAATACAGTGGGTGAACTGAAGAATTATAAAATGTATGGAAGAACATATATGGAGTACATCGAGATCCTCTCCATCCTCTTCTTCACTTTTGAATACTTCCTTCGTCTGCTGACTACATGTGACATAGAGCATTTCCTGAAGAGCGCTCTAAACTTTGTGGACCTAGTGGCGGTCATGCCTTATTTCTTACAGCTGGTGTTTGAGACGTTTGCCGACCAGGAGGACCTTAGTGTTCAGGACGACCTCAAGGCCATGGCGAGAGTAAGCAAGGTCAGCAAAGTTCTAAAAGTGGTCAAACTAATGAGAATTTTTCGCATTCTCAAGTTAGCAAGACACTCCACAGGAATGCGAGCGTTCGGCTTCACGCTGCGGCAGTGCTTCGAGCAGGTCTGCTGCTTATTCCTCTTTATTATCATGGGCATTTTCACCTTCTCTGCTCTGATGTACTCCGTTGAGCAGGACGTGGACGGATCTCCGTTCAGCAGCATTCCTGACACCTGGTGGTGGGCTGCAGTGAGTGTTAACCACACACACACGTTTTACATCAGCACTTCATGGGCTACCAATAGTTCTGAACTGCAATTGAAATAACATTTCACTTCCTGCTCCACTTATTTATTTATTTACTCCTCTGTTTATATACAGGTTTCACTTTATTAACAGAATATGATTAGTTTGGTTCTTTGTACCCCACTATTTCAGCATATTTATTGTATTATTGTATTTAGTATCAAACACTTGTATCTTATCCATTACACACATGATCAAAAGAATCGTTGCACCCAGAAGGAAGTGTAAGATAGCTATTGGGAAAGAAGATAAAGGTTATAAATACAGACTGATATGGACAATATTTATTGAGCTACACATATAGAAGTAGTGTCTCTCAGTCATGTTTGCTAATACAACATGCCAGACATCTCGACAACTTGAGTTGTTGTAGAGGTTACCAATGGTCTCTTGTGATAATCCGTCCCATGCAACTTGAATATTTTCACACAGTTCCTGCAGATTTTGCAGTAGGGCTAGAGGTGGAGTGACACCAGACTGAATATGTGACGTGACAAAAATCGTTCATCTTGGCGCTGACCACGGTTCCTCTACACATGGATTTGTTGTTCGTCTCCACCAGAATAAAAGCGGGGCTTGTCATTGAAGATGACCCACTGCCATTCTGAGTCACTCCATGACAGTCTGGCACGACACCATTGCAGTCTTTGGTGATGGTGACGTGGTGTTAAGGGCAGTCCTTATAATGGTCTGTGTGCATGTAGTCCTGTGTTGTGCAGCCATATGCTAATGGTGCTGGCACTAAGAGGATGACTCATGGAGGGCATCGCCAGCTAGCTAAATGCCTGCATTTGTGGATGTTGGGTCAGTCAGGTACAGTGATAAGGCCCATCCCTGCCAACATCACTGAGCGTGAAACTTAAATAATTTGCATGTCTCACATGTCAAACCTACCCACCAAGTTTCGTTCCTGTTGGTTGATTCCTTCTGGGTGCAACTATTATATAATCCATGCTGATTAAAATGTTGGATTACTCACACTATTTAAATGGATCAGAATCAGCTGAAAGTAAACACATTTTTACTACCTTTATAAATCTGTGTAATTAATGATTAATAATTAATTCATTAATGAATAATATTTTGTTCAAAAATATAAAAGTGGACAGAATGAATTAACAAATTACCCTAATTCCTCTTCTCTGCAGGTGAGCATATCTACAGTGGGTTACGGAGACGTGGTACCAATCTCATATTCCGGTCGAGTGGTGGCATTCGGCTGCATCTCGTTTGGAATTATTCTGAATGGAATGCCAATCTCTATCCTCTTTAATAAATTCTCTGATTACTATGCCAAGCTGAAAGCTCAGGAGTACACCAACACCAAAGTCCAGCGCAGTCTGCAGCTCAGGAAACGTCTAAGAAAGAAATTTGAGAGTTGCTTTGAACCCCCGGATGAGGAGCCTGCAGAGGAAATTCACCGGAATCCACGAAATCATCACTAAATGACGAAGCTGAGATCAACACATCACAGCAAGTTAATGAAACCATGCATTAATAGCTCATTGTGACTTAGACAAAAGAACTGAGAGATGTACATAGAGGAGGACTTATTTCTGGACAGACCCTTCACTAACAGCCTCTTACATGGTCTTTAGGAGAGCAGGTAAGGTGCGGATAAAGGATAAAGGATAAAGGAAGTTAAGCAATCAGCTTTAGTTCAGCTTTCAAATAGCACAGATTAGCAGGGCGCCTAACTCTTCTGAGGCTTCCCTTTATAACTGTGAGGAAGTCACCTGAGATCAACTGCTGTAAAACATGTGTTACATGGTGGTGAATAAAACAGGAGTGTAAATAAAACATAAAAACTGTATCACCAGACTTCAATCTTCAGGATTACATTTTATTTGATCCTATTTCTCCTGTCGGTGCCATATACTCCAAAACTCTACCACAGAACAATATACTCCAGAAACTAGAAGGGAGAAGACCACATGTTGAATCTTTAAAAGCACAATAGATTTGAATATTGAATAAGACAACTGTTCCTTTTATGAATTACAGGAATGTGAAAAAAATGAGAATACAGAAAAATAATCTCGACAGATTAGAATCTTCATACAAACACACATACAGTAACTTCCAAAATCTTAACTGGAACCAAACCTTAAAGAAAGAAGTCATCAGGGTAAAACTCTAAAGGAAGGGGGATGGGGTGTTCCCCATCTCAACACAAACACAGACAAGGCAGTTAAACTTATTTGAATTGGATATATTCTACATACACAATTTCTCATTCATTAATACAAAAACACTGAACACAGTGTTATTAATGAGATTCAGCCAGCAAAGATAGTGTCCCTCTTTATGAGGGACCTGGATAGTTCCCAAACCAAGCTAGAAGCACATGGTATTCTTCGACTGTTATTTATTAATTAATATTAATCCTAGTCGTTGCTATGGTCCAAAGGATAAGACCAGTGAACCACCACCTCATAGGGGGAAACTGGGGTTCACTTCCTGGTCTGGGGAACAATCCTGTGCTACACCAATAAGAAGAATCTTGTGCCCAAGAAGCTTTCCAGCGTTCTTATCAGTTTAGTTGGAAACTATGTAATCTAACATTTAATGTCTTTCTTGGCAAAACTGATGTGACCCCCTTGAGCAAAAAACGACTTCAACAATACAGTTTCCTGATCAGCCCCACAGACTTGCTTGATGGAATCTTGGCGCATTGCGCCTTACAGAAGATGTTGGGGGGCTTTTTTAAATGGACATTAGACTCTAGGTTTTGCTGCAACATTTCTATTGGGTTATTAACTCTTACTCAGGCATTCCAATAAACAACAGCATTTCCTTTGCTTCAGCCGTTTTGTAGACTAACTTTATGGTCACTGTATTTCTGCAGGACCCACTTTCTGTTAAGGTTTAGTTCACATATGGATTGCCTACTATTTCAATATTGAATGTCTTGATACATTCCAAAATTCCAGCTGTAATAAATGATGGCAAGCCATCCTGGTCCAACTTCAGCAATACAACCTCAAACCTCAATACTGCTGCCATCGAGTCTCACGGTACAGAAAGCAGAGTCTGTATGCTGGCATATAGCAAACATAACAACTCTCATTTAAACCATAAAGATCTATTGTGTCTCATCCATCCAAATAACTTTATTTCAGTGGTCGTCTAGCTAATCCAGGTGGTCTTTAAGGCTCCTGGAGAGCAAAGGTTTCTCCTGTCTATCATTCCATACATACTATTCTATTTTCAGTCTTTGCCTGATTGTGGGCTCATGAGCACTGACACTGACATGTAAGAGAGGCTTGCAGATCCATAGATGATATTCTGGAGTTCTTTGTGATCTACCAGGATGTTATACACCTTCAACTTAGACTTGGGATTCGCTTTCGTTAGATGACTACTCCAGGGAAGGTTAACACTGGGGTTGAATTTCCTGTTTGTACACTATCGGCCTGGCAGTGGAGCAGTTTTGGAACCTCCTCCAGCTTAATGAGCAAAGGTCTCTTTTGAGTGAGAAATGGCAGACACTAAAAAGATGTGTGGTAAAGACCAGCTATTGATGAAGATCCATGTTTTTAAACAGAGTAGAATCAGCCACACCAACTCTGCCAGTTAGTTAACTGGCTGTAGTTCCTAAGCCTAGATGTCACCTATACCACACTGATCATTCTAGAGGTGCATTTGCCAACAAAGACATTTAATGCCGGATCAGGTGATGCAATAAATAGCTAAAATGTTTTTTTTTTAAACATTTTTTTGTATTATTTGTTTTTACCTTTTAAAGCAACACTTTATGTGTTTATGTAAGGTGGTTCTTGTCTTATCTTTTGTCAAACCATACAAATCAACTAACTTTACAGTGCACGTTGTAAGTGTCTGGTAGGAAAAACTGGACGTGGGCATAAAGGTTTATGTCACAGCGTTCTTCTCAAGCAACATGCCATTGGCCTTACAGACACACCAGAAAACCCTTTTAAAAATATAGTATCTGTAGGTACCTATATGTTAAAAGAAGTGGTGGCCAGTAAGGAAGCAACTGTAATGTGTTACTATACTCGAGTAGTATTTCATGTACCTGTACTGAAGTATTTCCATTCTGGTGGACTTTTTAACTCCACTACATGACTACTTTAACTGCACTTCATTTCAAACTCTAATATCCTGCTTTTGACTCTATCCATTATGACCAAATCTGTCCTTCATTTTGGCTTATGTGTGCATAAAACCGTAACATGTCCAAATGAAAGGAACAGGAACGAGTCCATCAGTCAGGGTTCAATCAGTTCACTTTGTTTTAAGCTTGTTGTGAGCTGTTGGACAGAGCTTGGTTCTAGCTAATGGAAACTGTTCTCCTTCAGTGTTCTGTGCTTATGATGATTTGAATAGGCGTCAGTGTCAGAATAATTTATGATCTTCTACTAAAGACTGGTGGACTGAGAGACACTAGAGTCTTGTTACTTAAAATGAGCAGATAAAGAGTCTTGTTCCAGAAATTATAATAAGATAATTATTTAACATTCTACATTTACTCTCCATACTTAAATACATTTGAAGGCAAATACTTTAGTCCTTTTATTCAAATGGAGGTCTATAGGGAGGAATTTTTACAGGAGGAACATTTTACCTTTGGTATTTAACTCAAGTACATGGTTTGTGTACCAGGTCTACCAGTGTGTAAAAATGTTCTTCTCTTTTCTAATGCGTAGGCCTATAATATATTCAAAAAGAAATCTCTGAACAAATCTCTCATATTCTTTACTGGACAAACTTAAACAGACAAACTCCCACTTTTTACTTAACAGACTGCTTCGTTTCTGTCAGTTTAAACAGTGTTCTCAGCATAGAAGAATGCTATATGGTGTTCTGCAAGGCTCTGTTATAGGCCTCTTACTGTTCTGTATATCATCAACAATGGTTACCTCTGTATACTGCCAAATTCCCAATTGAGAAACACATGACAAAATTATCAAATTATCAAGCAGACAGACAGACAGACCGACAGACAGATAGATAGATAGATAGATAGATAGATAGATAGATAGATAGATAGATAGATAGACAGATAGACATAAAGTGATAGTTAGATAGATAGATAGATAGATAGATAGATAGATAGATAGATAGATAGATACATAGATAGATAGATAGATAGATAGATAGATAGATAGATAGATAGATAGATATGTGTTAACACACCTGCAAGCCGTCCACTCCACAGTTCAGGAGAAATCCTGAAATCATGAAGTTGCCGTACAGAAAGTAGGAAGAGTCAGAAAAACTTGATCTTCATGCTGAATTACATGACGTCAATCACCTGACGCACTGGTCAGTTATGACAGTAGACTGTCCAGCCTGAGTTTTCCTCGTTTGTTTTCATTATTACTGGTTTTGAACCATAAAACATCAGAATTGACTCCCCTTGACCGCAGCCTGTCTAATAAATCACCCTCTGGCTCTTATCTGAACCATTCCAGCCTTCAGGATCAGAACATTATTTTCTATTTCAAGGTCCAGCACAACAGCAATGGTCATTCGGTCCAGCATCGGCCATCACACACACACATAGTGGTGATATATAAACACACACCTGAACCGTCCAAAATCGAACAGACTCCAACACTGCTCCTTCTCTCTCACTCATTCACACACACAGACACCATGAGTCTGAAATGGCTGGTCACTCTGAGTGTGTTTCTGATCGTTGGTGACCGTAGCAACGGGCAGGATGTTCGGGTTAAACTCTGCGGCCGTGAGTTCATCCGTATGGTGGTTACTTCTTGTGGAAGCTCCAGACTGAGACGGTCTGCGTTGGACATTAACCACACACACTACAGCATACCCAGTATGTCTTTATTCAGTCCGTTTCTGCATTAACACTTATTGTTTATGAGCAGAGCTGCATGTTAATCCTTCCTGAATCTTCCTCAGCTTTTATCTGTTTATTTTTCAGCAGGTCAGATAATGGATGACTTCAGCAGTGGTCAGCTAGCAAGAGTCCAGATTGTCGAGGATGAACAGTGGCCAGACGATGTTTCCTTGGACAAAGAGACAGAGAACGGATCTGCAGGAAAAACCACTGAACAGTCCAGAACGGTGCCAAACGCCGGTCAGCCAGTGAGTGTGTCCAGTCGGGCAGTGCGTGATGTTGGTCCAGCTGGAGTGTGTTGTCGATCCGGCTGTACGATGAGTGAATTGGTTCAGTACTGCTGACCGCAACACTCACACACACACTTTTTGGCAATCAGCAGTGTGTTCTAATGTTCCTGAGAGGGGGTTTAGCCTTTATTACTCAACACTAAAGTCAAGCATTTAACAAAATAAATAAATGGTTAAGCACATTGGAATAACGAGCTTCATTGTGATTAATGAAACTGATTTAGTGTTCAGAGACTGTGTTCTGAGTTATTGGCCCTGATTGCCCTTATAGTCAGAAGATGGAATCAGTGTTAATGTTAATAAACGTTTCTCTGATGACACTCTGTATTATTTACAGTGTTAATGATTGTGAACAATTATATTAAACATGCTCATCCTCAGATGTAAAACAGAAATAATGTGATGTTTAATTAACTGTGAAATTATTTATTCTTCACCGAATTTACTGAGAGAATTTACTGAGAGAATCGTTTCAGACTGAAGATGGTTTTATCAGGCACACTTTTGACACCATTCAAGCAGACGAGCAAAGTGCTGAGACGGAAATCTGATCCTTCTGTTTTTCCAGTGTTTATGTATGTGGTTGTATATTAAAGAGTAAACATGTAAACAGTGTAATTGAGTGGCTCTCAGCTTATTTCGATGTGTGTAATGAAGCTGAGTGTGTGTGTAGTGAACAGAGAACCAAAAAGATAAAAAAGTGTATAACAAGTAAGAAGTTTACAAATCCTGGTCTGTAAAAATATCTTATATCTTTACTCTATACTGAGTTATTTAAATATTCTGAAAGCACAAATCTATTAGAAACATATGAATATATAAATATGTTTTCTCTCGTGGGGTGAGGGGGTGGAGTCATGATTGGAGGACAGGGTGTGGAGGGAGCCAGAGGTTGTGTGAGTCAGAATAGGTGAAATGGACAGGCAGAGGGAGTCAAAGGAGCTGAAGTGGACAGATGGAAGGAGTCAGAGTAGGTGAAATGGACATGTTTAGGAAGTCAGAGGTGCTGGAGTGGTCAGGTTTAAGAAGTCAGATGAAAGTGGGGGACAAGCAGAGGGAGTTGGAGGTAGACAGGTAGAAGGAGACAGCTGTGCTAACAGTCATACGTTTGTGTTTGTGTAGAACTGTCTTGAGGAGCTGTAGTGGACAGGTTTAGGGAGTAATAGGAGCTGGAGTGGACAGGTTTAGGGAGTAAGAGTAGAGTGGACAGATGGAAGGAGTCAGAGGGGGAGGAGTGGACTGAGTGTAAGGTGTTGTAGTGGAGAGGTTTGTGGAGCCAGAGATAAGGATAAATAAAGAGACAGTTGTGCTAACAGTCGTACGTTTGTGTTTGTCTTTATCAAATAGGCTTTCAATATATGAACTGACACCCCCCCCCCACGCACACACACTTTCTGCTTATTCTGGAGTAAAAGAGCACTTCTCCAAAAAAACTCAATCATAAACGTTTTTATTTAAGTCATGTACAAGATTGAAAAACTCAAAGAAGGTTATTAATAATTAATATAAACATTTATGATGAAGCTTTGACCAGTTTAACGAACATCACACACAAACTGAACCTCCGTCTTCATTACCTTGACATTTAAACTCCATTATTAAAACATCACAGACAAAAAGGGCGAAATTAAAATGTTATAACTGTGTTATAACAGACATCTTAAGTCTGAGGGAAGTGAAGCGCAGATTCAGGTTTTAATCACACCAGATACACACATCATGATTCCGGTGGTATTAAATGTCTGAATCTTCGTCACCGTTTGAGCTCATTTTCACCAATTAAAGAGGACAGGGTTTTTTAGGTGTGAGCTCCATCACCAACACCCATCCAGCGGCCTCTCACTGCGTTACAGACACACACACACAGACAGACAGACAGCAGTGATGATTTACATGGTGTTCAGTGGCCACGTTTATAAAGCATATCAGCATTTTCATCTTTACAGTCATAAACAGATTCAACTCAAATTACTGACAGAATCATTTTATCAGAGCTGAGCACTTTTAACAATACAAAAGTGAACGAGTGAATAATGAGCAAATGAGTGCATAGTGAATAACGAGTGAATAGTGAGTGAATGATGATATATTTGGGTATAAAATCAAGAGAGAGGTATTTATATTCAACATACTTAAATAAACATTTGGAACAGCTTAATAAAAACAGGCAAAATTCAGTAAATAATAAAAGAATTAAAGCAAAAATCACCCACAATCCTCCGCAGAGTCCGAAAGGATGAACATTTACATTACATCAAGAGCTGTTGGTTTATTATTCGGTATAAAGTGAAGCAGAATAACAGCTCAAATAAAAATATCTGATTTGAGAGATCTGAGGTATTTACTTATTTAGTGAGTGATTGTAGATTCAGTAAAGTCGTTCTGAATTTTACCCAATCAGTGTACATTAAAACCGATGCGGTCCGTTTCCATATTTGTATTTTATATACTTTTCCTGGACAGAGACACACAATGCAATCCGACTAACTGGAGGTGAAATACACTATTATAACACTAGCTAACTCATATTTAACATAACTCACGTAACTGTACTGTTTACTGAGTGATTCTTTGAACTGACAAGGTTTGAGACTTTCATAAAGGGCATTACTGTTTGCATTTTCCACTTTAAAACATTTCGATCTCTCTTGTCTTCTAAACATGTCACTGCTGAAGACTGAGGAGAACATCTGTTCATTGTCCTGCTATGGTGAAATCAACAGAACACAGAAATAAAAAAAAAAAACCAGATAAGAATATCAGGTTTAATAAAGGTACTTATCTCAGATCAGATTAGGATGTCCCAGTTTACCAATAACAAAAATAAAACACCTGAAGTGGGCAGATACCAATGTTACAAAGATCCCGACCTAAAACCCTAACCCTAAAAAAAGTTGGGACACTGTGCAAATTTTTTTTTTAATTATTCGCAATAGAACATAGAACACATATCAGATGCTGAAAGTGGGATATTTTACCATTACATGAAAATTATTAGCTCATTTAGAACTATTTAGAAATTTTGGACAGGGGAAATCAAGGGCAGGAAAAGTAAGCGGTAGGATTAAGATACCATTTTGTGCCAATTGTAAGTTTCACACAGAGCATTTAACCCATCCGTGAAGTGAAACACTAGGGGGCAGTGAGAACACTTACCCGGAGCAGTGGGCAGCCCTATCCACGGTGCCCGGGGAGCAGTTGGGGGTTAGGTGCCTTGCTCAAGTCGTTACTGTCAGTTTAGGGAATCGAACCGGCAACCTCCGGTCACAAGGCTGGTTCCCTAACCTCCAGCCCACGACTGCCCAGTAACCATCTACAGCACATCATAAAAATGTGTTCTATTGTAAATCTAATGAATCCATATTTGACACAAATCATTGTATTTTGGTTTTATTTACACAGCGTTCCTCCTTTTTCTGAATTGGGGTTTTGGAAAATTTCGTAATCATATTTTTTTTTACATTAATTAAACAACTCATGAATGTAGTACTTATTAATCAATCAATAAATGAAGACTGTAGGGAGTCCAGAAAAAGTTCCTGGAAGTTTTTCGGAAACTATCTGATGATCATCTTACAGTCTGAGGTCACTGTGCCCCGCTATATGGCCAGCTGAGGGCACTGCCAGTAAGTTGCATGTCTCTGATAAGGGTCTCTATGGGGGTCTTCCCCACCAGCCTTTGGAAGAACAGTTGAGTGATGAGGGCAGGAGGGATGGCTCTGAGGGCGGGCAGGCGCAGCAACAACCGCCCGAAGCGCTGTGGCTGACTGGGATACTGAACACGCTCATACTCCGTCAGAGAAACCTGAACCTTCTCCTGTAAACTTTCCACCTGAACAGCGTCTGTCAGACCACTCGCATCTACACACAAACGAAGAAACAGCCATTTACCATCATGCCTTTATATCAGTTTATCAGTATATCAACAATCCCACAACACTTTTAGTACTCATTAAAGAAGTAAGTTTTATTTTACCAAACAGTGCTTTTGAATTATTATTTTAATAAATAAAAAAAGGTATTAAACTGATTCTCTTTAAAAACAGAGCTACATAACTGAGCGAAGCAAAATCTTTCCTTTCTAAATGTGTTCTGAATCTATTCCTTTCCTTTTGGAATTGTACGAAGCTACATCTAGAAACTACAGTGAAAAATAAATAAAAATAAATTTCCATAGTGATATACAGTAGTATAATATGTGTCAAAAAGAAAAACTCTACTGAAATGCATTTTAAGAATGAAATGTTGAAATTGTGACAGAAACACAATGCACTTTAACATGTAATAAAGGCTCAGCTATACAGTCTATACAGTGATGGGCCTTCTACTTTTCAATCTGGCCACCGGTGTGTGCATTGTAATTCACTGTTTTGGTTTGCATTTCATCTAAAGTGTGAGAAGAAAGAGTACAATTTTAAGTATAACATTAAGACAATATAATAAGAGGTTTTGCTTTGTGTCACCAATGGAAAGGTACTGTCATATCTGCACTGTTTTTCACTGTTTCACTGCTTTGATTGAATTTCAATAATGAATATCCATTTATTGCAAGATATGAATAAGTGATGAATAAGTACTGAATAAGTAATTCAGTCATACCTTGACAACATTTAGGCGGACTGTATTCCATTTTGAAATAATTTGACACAAATTTAGCATTTCAAATTGCTGAATATGCAAATAATCCTCATGAAATATATTGTTCATAAACCAGTCAAGCCATATATAAACAATGTGCAGGTACATATTGCTCTGAGACAACATCAACAAATAGATTAATGAATAACTACAATCACTCACTCACTCACTCACTCAATAAAGTAATTAATGTGTGACTCTGACCTGGAGAGAAGAGTGCGATGGCTTTCAGACAGCTGTATTCGGCTGAGTCGACCTGAAGGCGGGTCAGTTTCTGCACCTGCTCCTGAAACACGCGTACCTGGTCCATAAAGGTCACAACCCGTTCGGGGGCCATAGGGGACGAATGAAACCCTGCGGCAGCCAGCAGGGGTGCCATGTGCAGCGGCAGGCCGGACTGTGCCGCGCTCAGGACAAATAACTCACTCCAGCTCAGACGCAGCAGCGCCACCTGCTCAGCCACAGGCAGGTCGGGGAAGTATGGGATGTTGCGAGTCCACTCCACGATGCTGAACAGCAGCCGTGCTGCCAGCTCACAGATATTATCAATCCCCTCTGTGCCACCATTTCCCCCTCGGCTGTAGCGGCCATTCAGGTATGGCTCAGCCTGCAGGAGCTGAGAGATGAGCTGTGAAACAGGCTGACCATTATAAACCTCACTGTTGACCGGCGGAGTGGACGGACTGAGGGCGGCATGAGCTGCAGCGATCCGACCTCGCTGGACAGCTTAAAAAAAACAAAACGAAAAACACTTGTTTCAGTAAAAGCAGCTAAACTGAATTTTGTTTCACTGTATTCAAATGTAGACCATCAGTAGATTTGCCATTAGCTTAGTATTTGCTTAGCATTAACCATAACTTAATTTAGATGCAGATTCTGTGACCTGTAACTCACTCATTCGATGAGATTATAAGTAATTAATCACAAGTTCATTTTAAAACTAAACTCAAATTAAAACGATCTGATCCGATCTCCAATACTGTTATCAGGGCAAATCAAGCTACTTTTAAACTGATCCATACTGGCTTTATTATTGAGCATTAACCTATAAGCCCTGTGCTTTGTTTTATGGCAGCGGTCACACAGGTTTCATAAAAGAGAGGACGGTTTGAGGCAGGCTGTGGTTAAAATGTCTGCAGTGTGGAAAAACCAGTTTAACAGCCATGTGTTATGTCTGCAACGCAAGCATTTTGTGAGGTGGTAACAGAGCTGCGTTCAACACTACCAATTTGCTATGGCACCTAAAAAATACATTCTACAGTGAGTGTCCTCTGGTAACTCAGGTTGCACCAGCGCAACACGTGCTAGAGAAAACTAGCATGGATGACCGTCTCATAGCTGTGGTAGACAATACGTTATCGCCATCTTTTGGAGCATTTGGAGCCACAGTACGCCTGAACCTTCCAACAGTACAGTTTAAACACGACCCAACTGAGTTTTGAGTTTAAGTGTAATTTGCTTGAAGTCATGTTATCACAGAAAACAGAAGCATCGGATCAAAACTTTGATCAAATATTGAGAACGACTTGTATTAAATGACTCAGACTGGGACCAAGGGCAAAAAACGTGATCAAGAAATCGCTTATTAAAACTGTGTGTTGGACAGGGGGTGGGGAGGAGGGTGGCTGGCAGGTCTTTACCTTCTCGGCGCATTCCCACCCTGAAACACTTCTTCAACCTGCAGTACTGACACTGATTCCTGTGATGCTGATCGATCTGACAGTCGCGATTCGACCTGAAAAACACAGCAAACAGCACAGAGTCAAATCTGAAACAATAACAAACCATCAGAAAGTCTATATCTATTCACTGTGACAGCTGCTGAAGTTCTCACCTGCAGGTGTAGTTCAGGCTGCGTCTGATGCTCCTCTTAAAGAAACTCTTACAGCCTTCGCAGGTAAAAACACCGTAATGTTTCCCGCTGGATTTATCTCCACACACTACACAATCCACCACGCAGCCTCCCCGCTCGTCTTCCACAGCCTCTGCGTCACTGACGCCCCCCTGTGGGGACCCCTCATCCTCTCCGCCTCCCAGATATCCCAGTCCATTAGAATTTCCGTTTGGGTCGCCCCAACCCCCGCTCAACCCCCCGCTCACCATTGCCATCACTCAGTACAGCACACTCACAAACAGGCTGCTCTCTCACGACGTAATGCTCTTAGTGTAATGACGTTCGGACCGCAGGCTGGATGCTGGACGCTGAGACTGTTTCAGCTTATTTTTCATTGTTTCTCTGATGCTGTTTCTGAGTCCAAAAACTTAAAGACCTGAAACAGAAAACATGTTCATTAAAGGCTGTCCAGTCCATCACTTTATAGGACAGACATCAGTATTACTATACAGTAAGACTAGTTGGGTTCACTTGGTCTGGAAAAAGGAAACAATAATACATTACTATACTTCAGTTCTGGTTGGCTCACACTGACATATAATCAAAATATCTATAAGTAAAGTCCTACAAGTAAAAGGCCACATGACATCAGCACCAACTTAGGGTACATCTAGGTTGTGGGGTGGATTTTGAGTATAATGCAATATCAAACATTTAATTTGGGGGAAGGATGTTGAACTAAGAGCAGAAATTATAGTTTGAAATATGCAAGTTATTAATAATTTATTTTTCATTATCATATACTTTCATGATAATGTAGAAAACATGATCACTTTGTATTTCTGCCATCTCTTAATACTATCAGAACAGATCACAACAGCCACCAAATGGAGTGTAATATGTTAATAATAATATCATTATATATCTGATATCATTAGGTGCAAATATTTGTAATTTCAAACACTACCTCTTGTTTTCCATGTTGCCACACGCAGAGCTGCAAAGACTCCCAAAGCCGCACAGAAGGGTGTGCTATATAGAGAACTGACCATGAGCCAAATTTTTCCTACAGCAAACAGAGCGCATTAAATTAAGTCACAGGAACAAACAAAAATGAAAATCTAAACAAAAACCTTTTCACATGGAAACTAACCAATGCAATACTTGTTATACATTCATTATATAGATATACATATATACATACATATAACAACATATATATGCTTAGAGAGAAAGAGAGAGAGCTTTTATTAAGCACAGTGGCTGATTGGACATTTATACATTTGATTTAATGGTAAACAGTTTGTAGTGTCTAAATGGGCTTCATGTTCTGTTCTGCCCACTACAAAACTCACAAACCCAGTTAATAGTTTTCTATTAAATATTTCTCAGCCACTGAACTCATCGTAACTGGCCTAATAATGTGATCTCTAAGACATAACTCCACTATTCAACTGATGAGACAGGATCAGAGCCAGTAGCTATATTTTTGCTGTAAAATGGTGAATTGTAGAGGAGCTCTGCAGCCAGACCAATACAACGCAAATATGGTCGTTTTACTTACTATCCAAAACCCCTAGTGAAGCTACACACGTTTTCTGTTGGTGATGTATAAACAGTGATGCATCTGGAGACTATTTTGCTTCACAACACATTACATGAATCTCTCCATTACGAACAGAGTTTTTGGTGTCTGTGCAGACGTTTTAAGACATAGACATTTGTAGGGTTAGGCAAAAAAAAATTGCAAAGGTTGTGATGACTGAATGCAAATAAGATTCTAATTTGTTCACTCACATATTCAGTTAGAATAAATGTAATAAGTAATACATTCAAAATACATTTAGAATACATCTTAGTAATTAATTATGGTTTACATAATCCACACCGTATCCCACTGATGCTTGTTGTCATTTTCTTCATTTAATTTTATTTTAATATGCATCATAAAAAATCTGCTTCTCGTTTAAATGAAATAAATAAAAATTCTTACTATCTGCTTAAGTCTACTGCTGCTTCCACAATCCCTCAAGCAGTACAGTCTTGTATGCTATTAGCTTGATCTTAGAGCTCACTAACACTAAAATTAATAACTGGTTTGTCACCAGATATATCAGTTTCAGACTTTAACAAGAATTTCCTTGTTTGTACAGAAACCATTAAGTGAGTCCTTCTTTGCAGTTTGTCTAACGACCATGTTGGCGACATGCCATAGTTAGAAGTTAAATACCAACCAATCATGTTTCTCTTATATACGCTCATCATCAAAAGAATATCTGCAGCCAGAAGGAAATGTGGGAGTGCAGTGATATGGGGGAGGAAGATAACGGTTACCAGGAACAATAAATGATGATAAATTTAGACTAATATGGGCAACAATTACTAAGCTACACATACAGAAGTAGTGTCTCTCATCTTGGTGCTGACCACGGTGCCTCCACACACGGAGTCTTATTATCCCCAACAAGATAAAAGCAGGACTCGTCACTGAAGATGACCCGCCGCCATTCTGAGTCACTCCATGACAGCCTGACACGCGTGTCCGCAACCGCGGCTCTCAGTCCATGCGAAGACGTGAAACCTGAATCATTTGCATGACTCACAATGTCAAGCCTACCGATCACGTTTCATTCCTGTAGGCTGGTTGCTTCTGAGTGCAGCCATTTGTGGTAATGTTCTGTTGATGTTTTGTGTATAATGTTGTTTTAATGTAGTAGTTAAGTAGCTTTGTCTACTTTGTCTTTACTCAGAAAAGCAGCAGGGGAGAACCACTGCTCAGTGCTGGCTAAAATAGGGCAGAGCCGGGCAGGCCAAACATCTCCACTTGACCAAACCAGTCTGAATGGCAGTGTTTACATATTAACCACTTAATTATGTGGGGCTTTGACAAATCTGTCAACTTCTGTGAATTTCCATTCCAGCCTTTAAGAGGCGTGTCTGAGCCACTATGCCAGTGTTTCGTTCCACCTTAACTGGTGCAGCAGTTCTATTGTGGCACCACATTTAAGGTGGAACGGAGAATCACAACAAGAAATGTGCATGTGTTGCAATGTCATATCTCTCCGTGTGTTCTCAGCCCGAGTGCTATCAGTCTAACCCCCTTTTTGAATCGGGAATGCAGCCAAAACTGAGAGAAAATCAGGAAAAACACAGAAAATAAGGATTTAGAATACGAACACCGAGCTTTCAGCGCTCACTGTTAGTTAGCATTAGCGTTAGCATTAGCTACTGTTACTGCAGCACAGTTATGGGAATCCCCCCGCTGTTCCCGCCAAAATCTTAACGGTAGTAATGCGCGGTAGTTGGGAGTATTATGGGGTATAAAGTCGGGGTAATGAAACATTCTGGTTGCCATGGTTTCAGTCCTTTTATAGCGCAGAGGTCGCGCGACGTGAACAAAACGCAGAAGCAGTGCGCGGCCAAACACACCAGCTGCTCCGTGTACCGCGAGCATTTACAGCGGGACCTCGAGCAGCGGCTTCAGTTTTAATACATCACATACACGTTTTAATAGCTTTCTTAATGACAAAATATAGATATTATAATAAATAATGTGTTTTCTTACCTGCGCACCGCGGCCTGTAGAAACAGCGCCTCAGTCACGTGACTGCACGACAACTACGGAAGCCCCTTCAGGGAAAAACCTGGCTGCCCAGAGAAGAGAGTGTGTGGCCACTGTGAATCAGGATTAGTGTAGAGGGAGATGCACTTTCTCTTTTACTGTCAGAAATCCAAACATATCAGAGATAAATACTTCAAGTAAGTTCAGCAAGGAGACCTCAGAGTTTACTGAACTTACAGAATCAGAGAAATTCAGAGTGTTATTTAATATATGTAGAAATTAATGTAAAATATCCTTATGAATTGTATGTGTGTGCTCTCTCTCTCTCTCTGTATGTGTGTGTGTGTGTGTGTTAGTGTGTGTGTGTGTTTGTGTGTGTGTGTGTGTGTAATAGACTGATGCAGCGTGTCAAATCCAGAGTGATGAAGGTGCTGTGGGATTTGCTGTGTAGTTACTGACACCTACATCATGACCTCAGCAAGCCATGCAGACAGGTTGGTGCTGTCTAGATGGATAGATAGATGCTTTATTGATCCCAAAGGAAATGTAGCAGCCAGTAGCAGTTTCACAATACAGCACAGTGTATAGGTCCCGGCATAGCAAATATTATTAACTATTAAATTATGAATAGTACAGTTCGCTATGGATAAACACATTTAATTTTACAATGAGGCAAAAATTATATATAAGGACGTCTATCTAGAAAAAAAATACAGATGTAACCGTAGGCCTGTAGAAAATATGTAAAACTTGCGGAGAAAAAATGGCAAGGGGGGGAAAAATATCAGCAGATAATAACAATACTGAATAAACATAATAACGTCCATATACTGGTATTTAAGAGACGTGTCTAGAGTGTCCAGGAGTGCAGGTGTACAGGATATACAGTAAAATGACAATAGTGCAAATAAATAAACCTCTGATTTAACATAAGATTCAGTCCTCATCTGTCCTCGTCTCTCTCCTCCAGCCCCGCTGGCATGATGGCTCTCAAGACAAAGGATCTCCTGAGTCTGTCTGTGGAGCAGCTGTGTGACAGCAGCCTGCCACTGAACTTGCTGAATTTGTCCAAAATGATGGTGTGCAGGATCATCATCCATAATGGACACCAGTTTGTGCAGTGTCTTTCTCTCTGCCACCTTCACCACCCAGTCCAGCTCCACACCAACAACTGACCCTGCTCGCCTAACCAGCCTGTCCAGTCGCATCTCGTCTCTCTTCGTAATGCTTTCTTCTATCTAGACACACAAATCTGAACCGATCCCTTGTAAATGACCAGTGTGGACAGTCATCTCAGAGGACCTGATTTAAGAAACAAAACCAATCTGCCTGAAATCTCAACACAGCCAGAAAGAGAGAGAGAGAGAGAAAGAGAGAAATGCAAGTTTCACTCATCAGAAAACAGATCCAACTTAAGCTTAATGTTCAGGACCCATCGGTACTTTAGTGACCCAGTCAGCCTTGGGTCAGAAGCAGACCTATGACATGTTGATAAGATTATCCGGGTGTAAGGGTTTATTTTAGCATTTTAAAGTATCAGTAAAAGTTCATATTGGGAAGGTCTGTTCACTCCGTGGCCATTGTTCCATCACCAGGCAGGACGAGGCTCCTACCAGTTTGAATGGAGACCAAAAAATTCAAAACTGGAGGTCACTGGAGGAACTTTAGTTCTTTAGTTTCTCTAGTTCTAATTACTCTTTTACTAGATTTTTTATTAGCTAGCGAAAAATATTACAGAATACTTATACTAACAAACATACATAACTACCACATCTCTCTATGCCTCATCTTTTCTCTCACTGTCCTTTTTCATTCTGTTCTCCATCTCTGTTCTCTCTTTCTTTCCCTCTCTCTCTGTCTCTCTCTCTGTCTATCCTCTTTATAGTTTCCATTTATCTTTTTCTCTGACCCTCCCTCTCTACCTCTCCCTGCGTTCTTCTCCCTTACGCTCTCTCTTCTGTGTGTGCTGCACTCATTCAGCTAACAGGAAACGTAGACCACACTTGTTTGGTTTACAGTTATTCATTTAGCAGGTCTTTATTGTAGTTATTTATCTTATATTCATTTATTGTACAGTTGTTTGCTTAGCAGTTACTTTAAGGATCATTAGGAGAGTCAAAGATGGAGCTGAGCAGAAAAGAAGTTCCTCTCTATGTAAGTAAAAATGTGTGTGTGTGTGTGCGTATGCGTGTGTGCAGGTATTATTGTGTGTTTTTGCATTCATTTGTATGTGTGTGTGTGTAGATTGCTGCTGCACCTGTGTGTGTGTGATTGGGGTGTGTACGTGTGTGTAGAAATGTGTGTTTGTGTGTGTAGAATGCACCTGCACCTGTGTGTGTGGTTGGGGTGTGCATGTGTTGTTTATATATGTGTGTGTGTGTGTGTGTGTGTGTGTGTATGTGTGCTTGTGTGTGTGTGTGTGTGTGTGTGTGTGTGTGTGTGTGTGTGTGTGTGTGTGTGCGCGTGTGTGTGTGTGTGTGAGACAGATATTGAGATAATATTCAGCATTTATAGTTCTATCTGTGTGGTGATATTCTGTAGCGATATGCAGTGAGAGGCTGTGTGAATAATGTCTCCTTGCCCCCCACCACCAAAACACAAGTTCTGCCTTGTAATAAAAGAATTACTGACTCTACAGCTGACGATGAGATTATAAACACAACCACGACTCAGAACAGCATCAGAAACTCTCCAGACACGTCACTCTGTGTTTGGTCTATTTAGGCATCTTTGTTTTGTTTTGGATTGATATTTAAAATGAGCCTCACCACCTGGAAGTGGACCAAGACCGAACTCCTCAGGAGGGGTCTAGGATTCCACTACCAACTCAATCTATTCAGAGTTTGATTTAACTGAAACAAGGTGAACTGATAGAGCTGTGGAGTGTGAACACACACTGAGAGTATTTTTTCACTCCCATCAGTAACAGGCTGTCAGAATGCTAATGCGTGTGTGTCTGTGTATGCCTGTGTTCGTATGTGTGTGTCTGTTAGGGTCATGCAAGAGTGTATTTTTTACTCCATTCAGTCACACACTGTGAGGAGGTATTTGTGGTTCTGGAGGGTTCAACTTTGCAGCATGTTCTCCAGACTAAATTCCACCGTCTGCTGTACTTCATCACCCCAGGTAAAAGCCCTTTACTCCTCACACTGCTGCTGTTTTGAACTGTTCTTCATCACTGAGGCTAGTTACTGTAGATCTGCAGGCTGCTTTAAGCACACTGTGGTGTGTTTAGTGAAGTGAAATAGCTGAAAATGCTTGATTTTTTAGTATTGTTAGGTGTAAGTGTGTGTAAGGGAGTGTGTGTTTTGTTTAAAACCCTCATTCATTTATAATAATCCTTTATTATAAGAGTGCGACAGCTGTTAAGTCCTTTGGGGTACTAAGTCATTCAGTCCAATACACCAGCTCTGTGGCTTTGCCCTCCAGGATTTCACTCCAGTTCTAGTCCAACAAAGTCCCGCATTTTGACATTGTTCAGCATCCTTTACTGACGTTTATGACACACCCTTTGACGTTTCTTGATTTCAATAAAAGCTAGTGGAAATGCAGGCTGGTTGCCTGGATTGCACCAAGGTTCTACGAAGCCTGAATGAAACCAGTTCAAGAGCCAGGGCTCTTTCAGCTTTCACTGACTGGAGTTACAGTTAAGTGATGTGTGTGATATCCCCCTGGGTCTTGGGTAAAACATCCTGGACAGGTTGTCAGTCTATCACAGGCCAGGCATCTAAAGAAATCTGGACCCAGAGGAAACACACAGACCCGGGGAAGAAAATGCAGACAGAGAGAGGACGCTGGTTGCCGACCCGGGGACAATGCTACTGAATTATATTCCTTTATTATGTGAAAGTTTTTTCTTTTCTTATCTTTTTCTTATCTTTAACTTTATCGCTCTACCCGTGTGTGAGATGTTTATGAAAACTGTGGTCAGTTTCTCTTGATTAAGATGTGTTTGTGTGTGTTCAGGTCATAACCAGCAGGAGACAGTGTGTGTGAGGGCATACACACGTGTGGGTGGAGTGTTGAGGTGTGTAGGTGTGGCCTTTCTGACATTTGTGGAAGATGATGCTCAGGAACTGGCGGAGTATATGGTGACCCATAGCAACCACCTCAGCACCACTGAATGCAGCGATGTGATTGGGCGCTACAGTTTGCGTGACAGCAGCAGGCGACTTCAGATGGACCGCAGAGTCACGCTTGCCCTGACGAACACACACACACCGCACAGCCTGTTGGGACAGCTAGGACAAGGTGTGTGTGTGTGCTGTGCAAAACTGATAATGTGCTTTGTGGAAAACAGACATTGTATTAATAATGCCATCTAATGCAACTGCATTGTTGTAAGGCCAAATGATTTCCCATCTCTAGTGTCATAAACTTACTCTAGTGCTCCTTCCACCCCCCGACGCTAGTGTTGTTGTTTTACTCCAGTGCTCTTCCCATCACATAAGTGTACTGTTGTTAGTTCACTCTGGCACTCTTCCTATCTCTCGACTCCCGAGGAGTATACGAACAGCTCTAGGGTCGGGAGATGGGAAGAGTCTGACTCTAGTGTCATTAGTTCACTATAGCACTCCTCCCCGTCTCCTGGCTTCAGCGTTGTTTATTCACTCCAGCATGCCTCACATCTCTTGTCCACTTACGATGTTGTAGCTTCATACAGCATACTAACTAACTACAAAGAACTTAGTAGGAGTAACTCCATTTAAGCTCCACAAGTCTCGTGTAAGTCTCTGCTATTTACAAAAACACTACAACAACACAGTAATAACAAGTTATCAGTTATGAAAGCAATTCAGTACAGTTTAATTTGTTGCCTTTTAAGAGTACCAGTGTGAAGATCTGAAGGCTTCACTTTGGAATTCCAGTATGTCTGAGGGTTTAATCTGGAACTTCAGTAGATCTGAAGGCTTCACTTTGGTACTTCAGTAGATCTGAAGGCTTCACTTTGGTACTTCAGTAGATCTGAAGGCTTGACTCTAGTACTGAATAAGATCTGAATTCTTGAGGGCTTCTCCCTTAAAGGGCTTTATAAATAAGGTTTATGCTTTGTGTGCTTTACAGCAGCGTTCTTTGTAGGAAGTATAAAACTCTATATGTGATATCTTACTCAGCTGACCACCCACTCCAAAACAGTTTCCGTGAGCTTGGCAGGGCGAATTTACACACACACTTCAAAACAAACAGGTTAAATTGACTGAGTGTGTGCGTGTGTGTGTGTGTGTGTTATTTGTTCCGGATTCTGGTTCACGTCTTAATGACAGAAATGTCCGGAGATGATGGTGGAATTATAAAACGGGGGGGTTAAGTGGATTTGGTTTCCACGGTGACTGGAACCAATGAGGAAGTTGTAATTACAGGAGAGTGACTGAGAGAGAGTTTAATATACAGAGAGAGAGATTGGAGAGAACAGAGAGAGAGTCTGTTTAATGTACGTGTGTGTGTGTGTGTGTGTGTGTGTGTCTGTCTGTGTGTAGAGTCTCTGCTGCACCTGTGTGTTCGGTTGGGGTTTGTATGTGTGTGTGAGTTTCTCCTGTGTCAGCCTGGTGCTTTGATGATGATAAATTCAGCCAATCAAAATGGAGATACACCACTACAGCTGGCCCACCGGACCAATCAGCATGAAATAATACACCTCCTTACCCAGTAGGAAACTTTACTATGTCTCTCTGATATGATATATGCTCAGAATAGTTAATTAGGAAGTATTTAAGATAATAAATCATCATTAAATAATGATGACCCTTTTTTATTAACTCATTTACATATATTTACTTACAACACTCAGGTTTATAATACATTGCTGATTATAAAGCACCTGCTGTGCATTATTCAGCAACTCTTTAGTTACTGTAATTACAGGAGACAAATAGAATGTCTCTGTATGTTACTACTGCTAATAATAATGTAGTACTTTAATACTAACATTTTAATTATTTTATTATCATTTATTATAACAACAACAACAATAATAATAATAATATTATAATAGTTACATATCATCAGTTGACATTAATGTCATTAATTGTTGATTGAATAGAGTAGTTTAATAAGTAGCTTGATTGCGCAGTAGTTGGATGAGATTATAGAGTGGGATGCTGAAGCAGTTCATGATGATGATGATCAACCTGATTTTTATCCCTGTTTTCTACTGCAGTCCACCTAACCCTTTGACGACACCCCTGGGTGGAGTTTCACAGGTGTGGATAGGTCAGTCATGCCTGCTGAGGTTCAGCCACACGTTCAGTGTGATGTCTCTGTCTGTGTGTCTGCCCTCTGCTCAGCTCCTTCACTCAGCAGTCCTGCTGCTGGCCGAGTGTGTGTCTGACTCTACACTCGCAAACACGGTGAGATACACACACTCATGCACTCATACACACTCACTCACTGACACTCACACACATACACACACAAACACATTTACTCACACACAGAAACAAAAGGTTTTGATCCCCACAATGTTGTGTAAACTGGTATAAACACACACCCTCACAGCCACCGGATTTTTGCAGTATGAAGAATGATAAACTGTGTTTCAAACTCTCTCTTTATTTTCATATTCATATATATATATATGTATGTGTGTGTGTGTGTATGTGTGTGTCTGTGGGTGTGTCTTTGCGTGTCTGTGTCAGATTAAAGAGCTCTGTGTCGGGAGCAGAGCAGGAAATGGAGAATTTATGTCCGCATTTTCAGGTTTGTGCTGGCTATTATGTAATGAATACAGCAGATTCACTCTGCACACTGATTATATATTATATTTACAGAATTTGTTTGTTTGTATTGCTTTAATGTAGATGAGCCAAAATCAAGAGAATCACCACATGCTGTTGTTCCTTACAGTGTGAGTTCATTCGTGACTATTTCATTATTCCATTTATCGTCATCATTATTGTCATCACCAACACCACTAACACTGCTAGCATTACCATCTTTACCACTATCATCATCATCATCATCATCATCATCATCATCATCATCATAATCATCATTATTGTCACTTTCACCATCAACTATCTACAGATTTATGAGACCAGACTGAGGAGTGACTGAGTGATTTAAAGATGATTGTTGATGTACATTGATGAGTGTGTGTAATGAAAGTGGAGAGAATGTGATGAATAATGTTAATCATACCAGACAAAGTGAGCTGCAGAACATCTTTTTAGACAGTAACACTGTATGTACTGTATTTGCCTAATGCATTATTATTATTATTATTTTATTGTTATTATTATTATTATTATTACTATTATTATTATTATTATTTATTATATTGGTTCTATAATATTGTTTTCACTATTATATAATCATTATTTATGCTTCATGTCAGTTTCCAACATTATGATGTTAGTGTATATTAAAGTTTCACTTTGTTCCATCAGGAGTTCAGCAGTTCCAGTGAGGAGGATGACGATGATAATGATGATGGTGACGATGATGAAGAACTATTAATATCCATAAACTCTGGTATTTTTTTTTAGTATTGTTATTTTATGTATTTCAGTTTCAGACATAAAACATATAAAGACAGCCTCCTGATTTGTTCCACAAGAGTTTGGAAACCAGCCTCAGCAGCAGATGTGTGTGTGCACTGTTGGTTTATAAAATAGACTTTAGGATTCAAGATTAGGGTTTGGGTTTAGAAATTAGAGTTTTGGGGTTCAGCATTAGTGATTATAGTTTAGATTTTAGAGATTAGTGATTGGAGTTTAGGAATTTGAGATTTAGGGTTTACAGATTAGAGTTTAAAATTTAGAGATAATTTGTATTGGATATATTTATATTGGATTATAAATTCATGGGTTAAGATGCATTACTGTCTGATATTTAATAATGTAACAAGTTTAAATGTAAATATTGTTTACAGAATGTTTTACATTTAAGCTCTAACTGAATTTAATAGTGTGTACATTTTAAGAATGTTTTTGCCACCAGATCCTGATGACACCAAGGTGGTCAATGAAAGGTATAAACAATTTCTAACACATACATACACACGGATACACACGGAGGGAGAAAGTTATATGATTAGAATGTTTCCCATGTTTCAGTACGAAGGACAGTAATGAAGAATTGACTGCGGAAATGGAAACAGAACAGTGCAGTACCCTGAACATCCTCCAGAGACGAAATAACAACATCCAGGTGAGTCTTACATTCTCAGATTCAGAGACCCAGAAACCTCTCTTCCTGTTTAGTAGCACTGAACATTCAGAAACAATTTAAATTCAAATTCTGAGAAAATGCGAAAATTTAGAAGCATTCAGAATTCAGAATACTCTACTCTCACCAGGAGCAGGATTCACCTGAGAGTACTCATTCTCCACTTGGACAAACAGGTGAGACAACCAGCGGGAGACTCCTTCAGGAGACAGGCAAGGATTTAATATTCATAATACAGTATGTCTTACCGTCTATATTATAGAGTATGTGTGGGTGGGGGCATGCGTAGTAGTAGTAGTAGTAGTAGTAGTAGTAGTGTGTCTCTGTCTCCATTTGTGTTTGTGTGTGTGTGTGTGTGATACTGTGTGGTACTGTGTTTATTGTTTGTGTGTAATAGCTGTTTGTTTTTTTCAGATTTCTCCGCTTCTGAATTCCGCACTGACTCTGTTTCTGTAAGTTGGCGGGTGAGTTATTGAAACATATGAAACATAAACATATAAAATGATATGTTTATGTTTTATAATAATTATTTATGATTATCTTGATGATTAATTATTAAGTTTTGTATTTCTTTTTCATTCCTCTACCCAGAATCCACAGCAGCTAAAGGCTTTCAACAACTGTTCTATCCTGCTCTGTGAGTAACCAATCACATTACACTGTTCAAATAATGGGACTTAATATCAGATGTCAGACAGATGACTACAGACACTAGCAGAGATATAAATGTGGTGATGTAGTTTGATATTTTAACCTAATGTCACTAAAAATAAAGTGCAGACCTTTATTTCCTAATTTCTGAATAAAGTATGTACATCTTTACTGATTGACAGGTCAGTTATTAAAATTAAAAATATATTAGAATTTAAAAAGGGAACGAAAAAAGTTGATTTAGATTCATTTTTCATGCTTCAATATGTTTAGAATTCAATGATGCATAAAAACACAATGTAAATTAAAGACTGTAGTTTTTATTTTGCCTCCACACGTCTGCTAAACATTGTGTCTGTGTGTTTTCAGATTCCTCGAGTCAGAGTTCTCCAGCTCTGTTCATCAGTCACAATAACACTGAGACACGCAGGTGTGTGTTATCGCTGCCCTTATTATGTGTGTGTGTGCGTGCGTGCGTGCATTTGTGTAAATGTGACACATCCACCACTAATACTTGAGTAAATACCAGAAACTTGTACTGAACATTTTTCACTGCAAGCTACCATGGTGACCCGTATGTAGATAAGGTGTTTAAGAATTGGCTCCCTGTCTCTGCCTCTATATCCAAGCCCTGGTTCTGAGACCATGTAGCATGGAGAGGATGCATGTTTTATTAGAATCTATGTTTAGTGTAGTATGTAGGAGGAGATGGAATGACATAAATTGTCACAAACAGAATTCCTTTTCTGTAATTATTTCATGTAGAGCATTGCAATTTGTCCCCTCCAGTATTTATTGAGATATGAAAAACCAAACACAATAGCAGGTGAGCACTGTGACTACTCCTCTCTGTGTATGCGAGAAGACTTCATTCAAGCTTTCTTTTGTATCAAACAGCAGAAAAGGCTGGTTCATTTAATTTGTCTTACTGTACATTGCACGTCCTGCAATGTGAGTGTTATACATGCACACAACACTTTGACGATGCTGAAATGGTGTGTTGTGCAGCCCTAACTTAAAACAGTAAGCACTGAGCAGAGCACAAACAGAGGTTAACTAATCAAATTAAGTAAATATATAAATCTACCACTAAAAATAGCACATCTGGCTCATAGTGAGTAACATTAAACCCATAATGCTGTGTAAATTAGAGCCACATTTTTAAACTGTTTAATAATGGTATTATTAGAGTATTTAGGAAGAGAGGATTTTACAGGGAAGTGAATAAGGGATGCAAGAGAAAAAGCAAACACAAAGCACTCTCCATATGCAGCCAAGGCAACATGACTAAATGGTGGTAGCGTGCCAGCATAACAGTGAGCAGATATTGGCAGCCCAGTAATGCCATAAAAAATTGCCAGGCCCAAACCTACAAAATGTTTAGGTTTTGTGTGTGTGTGTGTGTGTGTATGTGTGTGTGTGTGTGTGTGTCTGTGTGTGTGTGTAGAAGGCGCAGTAACAGTGAGGGGTGTGGTCATGAGCTCATTGTAAGGAAATCCTGGTCTATAAGTGAAGATTCTACTTCCTGCCCCTTGACCCAGAGTTCAGGTCAGAACAATATCATTTCCATATTATACACAAACACGAATGCATATTAAATTGTATAGCAATCAGCCAGGGGTCACCAGTCTTGTTCATAAACAGCTGCAGGTCTTCATTCACATCAATGTGACAACATTTAATCAGTTGTCTTAATTGAACAGTTAATCCTGCTTGACTGGAATGAAACCCTGCAGCTACCTTAGCATAGAGTGTGCAAGACTGGACCCCCCAGTGAAACACAATGTGGTGTAAGGAGGAGAGTGACTATATTCACCTGCTCAGTGTTCAGTTTAGTCCTGTAGTACCTGAATGGAACAGCGTTGGTCATTTCCTGCTAAATCGTGTTATTGTCTGTACGGCTGTTGTTAAGAGGTTAATAGATTAAGAGGTTTGATATTTTTATGAAAATTCTGAAATTCTTAATCTTGTTTTCTGTCATTAGCTGATGCCCCGTTGGACTACACAGCAGAATCCTGGAGCGCTTTAGTGGATGCTGAGTTTTTAAACACGTGGGACAGAAGAGTCATCAAGAGACAGGAGATTATCTATGGTCAGTGGTTAGTGTGACTTGCACACTACATGCACCATAACCAGTTACAGGTTGGTGTTTCTGTGTGACGTACGGGGGGGAAGGAAAAACGTCAACCCCTTTTATAAACCTCCTAATTCTACTGGGTCACAGGAGGTGCAGGAGCCTAGCCCAGCTCTCAATGGGCAGAAGGCTGGAAACACCCTGGACAGGCTTCCTATCCATCGCAGAGCAGACAGCCACATTCACTCATACCTAGGGGGCAATTTAGCATCTCTAATTCATCTGACCGCATGTCTCTAGACTGTGGGAGGACCCCACATAGACATGAGAGAACATGCAAACGCCACACAGAAAGAACCCTGAATGGCCCAGCCACAAACTCAGGCCCTTCCTCCTGTGAGATGATAGTGCTACACACTTTGTCACCACTTCGTGACTAAGTCCAGAAAAAAAACACACTAGAAAAAAGAAAGAAGTTCCATACCTGTCAGCAAACACGCAGGGAAATCTCTCTCACTGGCTTCTAAACGCTTGAAGGAAGTGCTGAAGATGTTACATCATAAACCTGTTGTTAGATTTTATTATTACACCTTTGGATCAGCACTACTGTTTGATTGGTCAGCTCTGTTGTTTTACTGTTGTTATAATGTTATTACTGTTTGGCTTCTTGATTGGTGAATGATAAGTGTTTCTGGGTAATATAATACACTGTAGATCATTTTGGTGAAGAATGTTCTGATCAAGTGTTACTGTGACAATAGTGTTGACCTTTGACCTGCAGAGCTGATGCAGACCGAGTTTCATCATGTGCAGACGCTGACAGTGATGGTGGAGGTTTTAAGGCGGGGCTTATTGGAGGAAGTGCAACTGGAGGAGGAGGTGATTTGTCAAATCTTTCCCAGTCTCGATGACCTCATCACGCTCCACAGAAACTTCCTCAGTGCTATGGAAACAAGGAGGCAGAGCTCCAGCATTGGAGAAAAATACAAAAACTTCATCATTCAGCGAATCGGGGATATACTACAGCAGCAGGTGGGTGGGGCTTAAACACGTACAACAATGTACTTGCAGTAAAAAATATTTAATATTTATTTAGACAAAACACATTTCCTAATACTATATATGTGTGTATATGTTTTATTTTATATAATATGTTTATAATATTATATTTATATGTTTATAGTATTATATTTATATGTTTATAATATAATATTTATAAGTATGTGTGTGACTGTTTTGTTATGGGTGGGTATGGTGTGTGTGTATGTATTGTGTGTATGGTGTGTGTGTTTAAATGGTGTATGTGTGTGCATGGTGTTATTTTATGTGTGTGTCTATGTGTGTGTGTGTGTGTGTGTCTATATGGGCTATCTATGTGTATTGTGTGTGTGTGTGTGTGTGTGTGTGTGGGTGTATGTTTTATGTGTTTATATGATGTATGTGTGCATGTGTGTATGGAACATGTATGTGTGTGTGTTTTGTGTGTGTGTGTTTGTGTAGTTCTGTGGGTGTGTAGGAGAACAGGTGATGAAACTGTACGGAGATTTCTGCAGTAAACACTCAGACGCTCTGAGAGTTTATAAACAACTTCAACAAAACAACCGGAAACTCCAGCTGTTCATCAGAGTGAGTTCATTAAAGTAATTTCATTGGAAAACGAATTGCATAAACCCTGTAGCACATGTAATTACATGTGTCCTTACAGCAGCACACAGCCTGATATAACATTTACTGGTAAATATTGTCAGCAAAACTAACAATCTTTATACATACACTTTGCACAGCTCTGTTTCAGAAGAAACATAAACTTTAATTTAAGCGCTTAATATTTATAACAAGTTCAGCTGAATATGGTAAAGAATATGGATGCTAAAAAACCTGATGACATCTATTTTTATGAAAACTTTTTATTATTGAATCTGTGAATAAATACTTTGTGATAAAACTGCTGTCTGTTTGTTGTCCGCAGCAGCAGAGCAGTAATTCTGTCATTAAGCGGAGAGAAATCCCAGAATTCCTGCTGCTGATCACCCAGAGGATCACTAAATACCCTGTCCTGCTGGAGAGACTGCTGCACTACACTGAAGGTACGGCACACACTCGTTCACTCAGTTTGCAGTCTATCTTTAAGTGAGCTGTTGGGTGAATCTTTTCCGGAATGTGTGATTTGCTGTATAAAGTGTCTCATGTAGATAACCATAAATTAGGTAGGAGAGTGACAACAGCTTATCTCATCATGTGTCTGTGTTCTGTCAGTCTTCTTTTCATCAATCAAACTTATTAAAATCAAAATCATTCTAATTCACTCACAGAACTGAGGTTTCAGTTTCACAGATATTCAGGAAATGTTCAGTGCAAACACGTGTCTGCAGTTCTTTTTAGTTAGTGGTTCTGACATATGGTGGTGAACCATGACTGTGAGGCCTTCAGTTTGGGCCTTAAAGGTCAAAACTTTCACACAAATGCACATATATTGTGTAAATGTACGTGTATTTTTGCAGGCACCACAATGGGTTTACAATTGCTAATTCAGACATTTGAATCTGTAAGGGTCATACCATATGTTTTTGTTCTGCTGGTAACAGACATGAACTGTGAGGCTTGTATTGTATCAGTTTGGGACTCCTTTCAGTAAAGGTCAAAACTTTTTGTATCACACTTGTGTGAAAAGTCGATTGCATAATCAGACATTTAATTGTCGCTACAATGTACCGTGTGGATTTTTTTGCAGGTAGCGACCAATGGGTTTTTGTACCTGATTTATTTAGCAAAGACTTTAACTTTACAACTTCTGATTTTGCAACAGCCAAACCTGTAACTGCAGGATATTCATGTTATAAAGATCTTTTTCTGCATGCACACACAAAAACAAGTACCCAAACATAAACTGACTCCTGGCTAGGCCTTTAACACTCTTTTAAATTTGAAAGGTAGAGGCAGTCGCCCATCAAGTAGGGGTTTATGTTGTTTAGACAATGGGACAACAAGTAACTTGTTTACTATATATAAGGTCTATAGTATGGTAAACTTGGTTGGACTTGCTTGGTAGGAAGACGCGCATAATAAACTTCTTTCCGTTGACAAAGTCTCCACTCCCGTTCTTCAAGAAACCAATAACAAGCCTCAGTGTAATTACTGTTCTTGCTGATGTTTGATCTGCCATGCTTGAGATATTGTAAATTGAGATAAATTGAGCTACTTCTTACGTGGTGTGAGTTATCCACCCAGAGGTGTCTTGGAGCTCTTTGTTTACACATCTGAATTCAGTTATCAGTTTATTGCTATCACATACAGTGTTCAGTAGACAGTCTGAGTGTCTGTATCAGTTGTTGTTTTATTATCTTGTGTGTGATAATGCTGTGATTTTACCCGTAGAGGGCAGCGTGGAGCAGCGTGATGTTGCCGCAGCATTGGAGGGTTTGAAGGGTGTGTTAGCAGGCGTAGAGCTGCATGTGTGTAGAGTCCAGCAGGCACAGAAGCTGGATGATATCGTTGGCCGACTGGACCCGAAGAGCTGCACTCGACTGAAGAGCGGAGAAATCTTCAGCAAACACACACTGACAAACACCACACACACACTCACACACTCCGCGACACTCACCTGCAGGACTACCTCCGGCAGACTCAGAGGTACGAACCCTGAGAACATAGAAACTTTCAACATAAACCTTAAGAACATAGAGCCCAGGAACATAGGACCCTGAACACATAGACCATGAGGACACAGAACTTTGGTAACATAAGGCTATAGCAACACATACTTGAAGAAATTAGAAAATTAGGAATATAGGGCTCAGGGTTCACTGACCCTGGAAACACAGACCTCTGAGAAAATAGATGTAGGAAACACAGGAACCTGAGAACAAAGACCCTGGGAAATGTGGGCCAGAAACATAACCCCCTGGGAATACTTAGCTCAGAAACATAGAACCCTGTTAACAATGCATTAAATTAGACCATAGGAAAAAAGGTTCTGGGAACACAGAACCCTGGGAAGGTAGAAGTCTGGAACATAGGACCCTAGGATCATAGAACCAAGGGAACATAGGATATGTTCATAGTCCATCTAGTGATTATATTATTAGTTGGATCTACATGAAATTATGTTTTATCATATTACCCAGAATATTTTCAAATCATATTCTCTTTCGTCTCATCTTCTTTTTCTTTTTCTTCTTCTTCTTGTCTGTCTATGTCTGTCTCTATATCTCTCTGTTTGTTTCCCTCTGTCTCTTTTGTTCTGCCTCTCCATCTCTTTATTGTTTTCTCTCTCGGTCTGCAGAAGTTCTTGCCCTTCTTCTGACAGATGTTCTGGTATTTCTTCAGGAAAAAGAACAGAAGTTCACCTTTGCTGCTTTGGTATAGAAATACACACACACACACACACACACACACACACACACACACACACACACACACGTGCGCGCACACACACACACACATACACACACACATACACACATCAAAGTGATAGTTTATAAAATGATAGAAAAAGGTTCTCCGCTTCTCCGCTCCTCCCAGATGTAGTCTGTCAGCAGAGTTACCGGGGTGGGTGCTTATGTTATGTCCCTGCATGAAGGGAGTGAAATTTAAAAAGAAGTGTATGATGTGGATTAAAAAGTGTGGAATGTTACTTGTTAAACCTGGGTAAAACAACACAAAGCATGGCTGATATTGATGTTAGCTAACTATCAAGTCTGTCTATCAAGTCTTCATTATTGCTCCAGATTTAGTGTCATATAAGATAAGATAAGCTTTTATTATCCCACATGGGGGAATTTGTATATCAAAAGAATAGCAGCAGAACAGATTTAGAAAAAGAGGTAGACTAAAGTGTAGGTTTACAGAATAAAAAATAAGAAATTACAGAAAATAAATAAATCTCTATGGTTAGGTTAAAAGTATTATAAAATACAATAAGAAACTACAAATTGTACATTGTAGTTGCACAGATATATATTGCACGGCTAATGAAACATATTGCATAAATATATTAAAAAGATAAAGATATTTCACAGTTAGGGCACAAGTGCATGAATTACAGTGATGTTGGCAATCTGTACAAGATGTAAACAGGTGATGTACAGGTAACAAGGTGCAAGAACAAATATTGGTCAATAATTAAGTCACATGACTATATAGATAGATATGGGTCCATACAGTGTATCTGCAGTAGTGAGTGTCTGATGATCTGCTTGGGGAGGTGCCAGTGCCAGAGTCTAACAGCAGTAGGGAGAAAAGAGCTGTGGTATCTTTCCTTACCACACCGCAGGTGGAGGAGCCTGTCACTGAAGGTGCTGGCCAGTGCTGCAACAGTCTCTTGTAGTAGGTAAGAGGTGTTCTGCATTACTGATGCCAGCTTAGCCAACACACTTCTCTCCCCAACTTCCTCCAGTGCGTCCAATGCACAGCCGAGAACAGAACCTGTCTTCTGATCAGCTTGTCCCTATCTGCGGTCGTGATGCCGCCCCTCAGCAAACAATGCTGTAGAAGATGACTGATGCTACCACAGAGTCATAAAATGTGTAAGGGAGTGATGTGTATGCAATATGTACCAAAAAGATATAATAAGATTAAGTTTGATTAAAGATGAACTCACTTTAGAGGTTCAGTTTTAGAATGAAATTGCCGAAGGTAGCAACAACTAGACTAAATGTATTTCCAGTGAACTGAGCAGCATTAGCATTATCTAGCTCTAAACAGTGGATACAGTAATAACAGCTCTGAGGTAAATGTGAGGTAACTGGTCATGTGACTATGTTAGGGGCTTGTTACTGTACTGCACACTACACTGTAGTATGCAGTATATTACAACTTGATTTAATTATTTGCAATAATTCTATTATTTGCTAGCTCACATGCATGTGTAGAAAAATAAATAAGAAACACCTAACAGGACATAAACTAATGGAGATAGTAATTAAATGCACTTTAATAATAAGTGTGTATGTAATTTATATATATGGGTGATGACTGTTCGAAATAGGCTATAATCTGGTGTAATGATATTCTGGATCATTAGTATGTTTTGAAATCTGGGGATAGTTTGGGGAGGGCTGGTTCACACATACTGCACACTGTTTTCACCTTTTTTATGAAGTGTAGATCATGTCATAATCACAACAGCTTTACTGTATGTTTCTGTGCGTGTCGTCACATTATAAACACAGTGCTGTTGTTGTTGTTTTGCTGTATAGTTGATTCTGTATGTGTGTGTGTGTGTGTGTGTGTGTGTGTGCAGGAGCAGAAGCCTGCTGTAGTTCCTTTAAAGGGTCTGATTTGGAGAGAAATAGCCAATCAGGAGAGAGGGTTGTTCCTGATCAGCAGTGACCCCTCTGCTGGCCCTGAGATGTACGAGATTCACACAAACAGTCGCGAGGAGCGCAATACCTGGATAACACACCTGCAGCAGACCACCCACAGGTTAGAGAAACCACCCACTCTCTCCCTTCCAATCACTCGGGCAGATCACACTCCCCTTTCTAATCACGCTCACTGATCACTCTCCCCTTTCTAATCACTCTCACTGATCACTCTCCCCTTTCTAATCACGCTCACTGATCACTCTCCCCTTTCTAATCACGCTCACTGATCACTCTCCCCTTTCTAATCACGCTCACTGATCACTCTCCCCTTTCTAATCACGCTCACTGATCACTCTCCCCTTTCTAATCACTCTCACTGATCACTCTCCCCTTTCTAATCACGCTCACTGATCACTCTCCCCTTTCTAATCACGCTCACTGATCACTCTCCCCTTTCTAATCACTCTCACTGATCACTCTCCCCACTTTCTAATCACGCTCACTGATCACTCTCCCCTTTCTAATCACGCTCACTGATCACTCTCCCCTTTCTAATCACTCTCACTGATCACTCTCCCCTTTCTAATCACGCTCACTGATCACTCTTCCCTTTCTAATCACTCTCACTGATCACTCTCCCCTTTCTAATCACGCTCACTGATCACGCTCCCCTTTCTAATCACGCTCACTGATCACACTCCCCTTTCTAATCACGCTCACTAATCACTCTCCCCTTTCTAATCACTCTCACTGATCACTCTCCCCTTTCTAATCACTCTCACTGATCACTCTCCCCTTTCTAATCACTCTCACTGATCACTCTTCCCTTTCTAATCACGCTCACTGATCACTCTCCCCTTTCTAATCACTCTCACTGATCACTCTCCCCTTTCTAATCACTCTCACTGATCACTCTCCCCTTTCTAATCACGCTCACTGATCACTCTTCCCTTTCTATTTACTCTCGACTAACTGATTACTCTTCCCCTTACTGATCACTCTCCCCTCACTGATCACTCTCCCCTCACTGATCACTCTCCCCTCACTGATCAATCTCCCCTCACTGATTAATCTCCCCTCACTGATTACTCTCCCCTCACTGATCACTCTCCCCTCACTGATTACTCTCCCCTCACTGATCACTCTCCCCTTTCTAATCACTCTCACTGATCACTCTCCCCTTTCTAATCACGCTCACTGATCACTCTTCCCTTTCTATTTACTCTCGACTAACTGATTACTCTTCCCCTTACTGATCACTCTCCCCTCACTGATCACTCTCCCCTCACTGATTACTCTCCCCTCACTGATCACTCTCCCCTCACTGATCACTCTCCCCTCACTGATCACTCTCCTCTCACTGATTACTCTCCCCTCACTGATCACTCTCCCCTCACTGATCACTCTCCCCTCACTGATCACTCTCCCCTCACTGATCACTCTCCCCTCACTGATCACTCTCCCCTCACTGATCACTCTCCTCTCACTGATTACTCTCCCCTCACTGATCACTCTCCCCTCACTGATTAATCTCCCCTCACTGATCACTCTCCTCTCACTGATCACTCTTCCCTTACTTACTACTCTTAGTTTACTGATCACACTCTTCTCACTGATTACTCTCTCTTCACTGATCATCTTCCACTCCCTGATCAGCCTTGCCTTACTAATCACTCTCCCCCTGCCCTGATCACTCTCCCCCTCAGTGATCACTCACTGATCACTCTCCCCCTGATCATTTGAAGGTCCTAATAGTTTAGGGAAATCAGGGCCTGTTCTGTTTTCTGTAATCAAATCAATTATAGAAAATCAAATCAGATTGAATATATTAGATCAGAAACTCTGCTGCTGCCCTGGCTCAAGATCTCACTGTAAAACTGGACTGCAGAAACACCAAGTCCTTCATAATCAGTTTGATCTGTTTTTGTTTATCTGATTTATACTGTTTTGTTTACTATTGTAAACTGAGTTATACTGTTTTTGTTTATTGGTATTCAGTGGTGGAAGGATAAATCCAGAGAAAGAAAGACACTGAGTTACAGTTGTAAAATAAGTTATATGTTGTAATGAAGCAGCTTATGAGTGTTTAAACTGTAAATAAGAATGAGCTGCCCCTGTTAGTAGTCTGATTGTATTCTGATGTTCAGTTTGTCTGACAGTGCTGGGGGTGAGCTGAAGAGTAACGAGGAACAGAAAATGGAGAAAATTCAGAATCTACAAGGTAAACATGTTATCTCTAACACACACAATACCAAAATGATAACTTTGCTGTGATTTCTGCTTAAAAACACCAAAACCTAAAATACCAGAAAGGGTAAGGGAATAACAGATGACAGAAATCTGATCTTAATGTTTTTTTAGTAAAACCGTATTTTGACACCGTCAATGCAGGGCGAGCAGAGGCAAATATACCCCAGGAGAAACTAAAGTACACTTAATTTAAGTATATTTAGTATTTCTTTCTTGCAATCATGATTAAGGTACTAAGGTCGTATTTATTGTTGTATCATTATAGTAAATGTGTACTTACTATGCTAAATATAATCATATACATATGTGTGTGTGTGTGTGAGTGTGTGTGTGTGTTAAACTTCTATTTTTGTATTTAGTAAACAATTGCTTGAAATGTACTTAATATTAAAGTACATTTATAGTAAATTAAAAATACTTCATTTTTACCTGGAACAGTTAGTGACATTTATGTTTATTATTGTCATGCTTGTTTTGTTTATGTCCTTCTAGGTGTTCTTTATTTATTTTCTACTTTTTACATGTACATGTGGTTTCCACAATAAGCACATTAGCAGCAATGACTTTCGTTTCGTCTGCTGACATGCCGAGTATGCCTGCAGAGAGAGGATGCAGAGTGCTGTACACACACATTGCCCACATGTATCATGTTCTTAAAGCACCAGTACTAATAAATGGGATATCATACTGTTTTTAATGGCAGGGTTCTAGTATACGTAAAGTATCGCTCTACTATCGGTATACACTACATTGAGAGAACTGGTTTATTTAGAGTTTGGAATAGTTACTGTTGCTGGTTTAGTCTGTTTTTATAGATAACAGTAAGGGGAATAAAGATGCCTTAAAAACTCCATATGGTTTGAGGCAAGTGTGAAATGATTTGGGCATGTGGTTACCACCGTTGGTGAGGTATAAGCTTCCATTAGCTCTTAACTATATTAGTTTTGTAGCTTCACTGCTAAAACTGAAGTAGCAAAACTAAAGTGGCTTTTCCGATTAGCTACATTTGCAGAACTAGGTCAAAGTGATGGTGTCACATGATTCTCTGAACTTTTGAATTAAAGTTTGTATGTGTGTGTGTGTGCGTGTGTGCGTGTTTGTGTGTGTGTGTGTGTGTGTGTGTGTGTGTGTGTGTGTGTGTGTGTGTGTGTGTGCGTGTTTGCGTGCGTGCGTGTTTGTGTGTGTGTGTGTGTGTGCGCGTGTGTGTGTGTGTGTGTGTGTGCGTGTGTGCGTGTGTGTGTGTGTGTGTGTGTAGAGGCTGTGTTTTCTGTGGATCTACAGGTGTGTGCAGCTCTGGAGGAGAAGCTGTGTGTTTGTGTGTGTGCTGGTGGGCGGAGTGTGAGTTCTCTTCACCTGCTCGTTCAGCCGCATCACTACACACTCCACACACAACCACACATACCACAGGGTTTCACGCTACTGCAGGATGCACAGAGAGAGGGTAAACACACACACACACATGTGCACGCACACACTCAAACACGCACCACACAAACACATTGCTAAATGTGAAAATAACAATGGCCTAATCCCTCTTTCCCCCATCTTTTCTCTGTCTTTCTCTCTCTCTCTCACTCTCTGTATTCTGTGTCTTTGTCTTTTTCTCTGTGTCAGTGGTCAATCTGATCCTCACGCTAACTCCATGGTTTTCTCCTTACTGTGACTTTAATCCAAATGGTCAGTGGATCTACAGCTCCATCAGAGCAGATAATTATATTATTCGTTTATTATTGTGTTAAATGATAATATGTTTACTGTGAAACAGAATATCAGCTTGTAAATGTCACCCTCTATCTCGTGCAGTAATATAAATGTGTTTTTTTCATATCACATTCAGCTGAGGAACTGAGCATGCCCAGTTTGATCAGGAACTGTCCATTACAACAGATGGATGGTGTGTTAGTGACCGCAGGATTGCCCATCCAGATTCATTTACAGGTAATATAGGGACATACTAATGTCCTCACATTAGTCTTATTTATTTCAGCAGATAAATGTTATGATTCATTTACAGTAAAGGTTTAATGTACTGCTGTTTCTCTTGCAGCTGGTGGAGAGCATTCAGACTTTAACTCAGATCCTCTACAGCCTGCAGGCAAGACCCCCACCCCACACCACTACTCACAGCTCCCTCACCAACTAACATCATCTCTCACTGCCACCTCACACCATGAAGATCAAAAACCACCTTCCATTATCTCACATCACCACCAAATCTCACAACCTCCCAGCACTCCTGCTATCACCACCTGATATCACCAACACCACCCTACACCACAAAAATCCACCTCACACCATCTCCCACCACCACAACCTCTCACCTCCCTGCACTCCTGCTATCACCACCTGATATCACCAACATCTCACACTACCACCACCTAAAACCATATCGCAACACTCCCACCACCCCACACCACCACCACCTCACACAACCTCCCACCTCCCTGCACTCCTGCCATCACCACCTAATATCACCACCCCACACCACCACCTTACACAAACTCCCACCTCCCTGCACTCCTGCCATCACCACCTAATATCACCAACATCTCACACCACCACCACCCAAAACCACATCCCAACACTCCCACCATCTCACCACTACCACCTCACACAAACTCCCACCTCCCTGCACTCCTGCCATCACCACCTAATATCACCAACATCTCACACCACCACCACCTAAAACCACATCCAAACACTCCCACCATCTCACCACCACCACCTAACACAACCTCACACCTCCCTGCACTCTTGCCATCACCATCTGATATCACCAACACCACCCTACACCACAAAAATCCACCGCCACCTCACACAATCTCCCACCACAACCTCACACAACCTCACACCTTCCTGCACTCTTGCCATCACCATCTGATATCACCAACACCACCTCACACCACCAACTTCTGCAGTCTCCCAACATCTCCCGCCGCCAATACAACCTCCCACCTCCCTGCACTTCTGCCGTTCCCGCCTGATATCGCCAACATCACCTCACACCACAACCATCTAAAAGCACCTCCCAACATCTCCCACCACCACTGCAACCTAAAGCCATATCCAAACACCTCCCACCATCTTACACCACCACCTCACACAACCTCCCATCTCCCAGCACTAATACCATTACCACCTGATATCACCAGCACCACCTTACACCATCTCCCACCACCTCACAAGACCTCCCACCCCCAGCAGTCCTGCTATCACCACCACAACCTCATACATGTCTCGCTGCCACCCACCTGCCAACACCATCTCACCTCCCACTTCTCAGCACTCCTGTCATAACAACATGGTATCACCATTTACCAGCTCCCACCAAGTTCACTTTAATTATCTGTCCTATCAGGCAGTGGTGATTATTCAGGACAGTCTGTTTGAGGTTCAGAAGCTCCTCCTGCTGGAGGATGAAGCCCCGTCGCCCTGGCTGCTCACAGACTGTGTGGATGTAAAGGTGAGTGTTGTTTAATGAACTTTGGCTGTTATCACAGATATGATTAACCAGTTCTAGTAATAAGATCAGAGAATGAACAAATCAGAATTCAGAACAGTGTCACTAACAGCGATGAACAGTTCATCTTAAGATCCAGAACTTGCTTGCTTTTTCTTCCGCACCTTCCTAAAGAACACTGCACACTGGAGCACTACACACTAGATATACTAGTTAGTCCACCATGCAGCGTCCTTTAACAAATACACTACAAAGCACATTGAAATGTGTCACAGTGAGAGTGCAGATAATATTCCAGTGTATTTTTGCCCAGTTTTTGTACATATTTAATAGAATACATCTTTATTTTCCTTTTTAATGTAAACATGTTTAGAAATGCCTACATACATATGTCTATACACCCATATAGATATAACTATGGAACTGTAAATATGTAACTATACAGAAATACAACTAACTATAACTGCAAACATAAATAAATAACAATGGTTATAAATTATAACTACATAGCTACACAAACCATAACTATATGTATTATGGTATGTTGGAGTAATTCTCTGTATGTGTGTGTTTGTGCATGTGCAGAGGACGAGTGAGGAGTGGTTGAAGCCACTAGAGGAAAGAGAGAGAGAACAGGAGGAGGAGATGGAAAGATTGGAGAGGGAGTGGGCGGAGCTGGAAGCGGAGCAGCAGGAATTTGAAGGGCGTGTTCAGGCTCTGAGGGAAGAAGAGATGAGAGTGGAACGAGAAAGGAAGAAAGTGGAGGAGGAGAGAGAGAGCTTAGAGAAGAAACTCAACCTCTTTCACAACAACAACAATAATAATCAGTGCCTCACGAGTCACTCCATCATCACACCACTCCAAAGATAACCGTGTGTGTTGTGGTGTGTTGTGATGTAATCTCTGATTGTCCCACTGGTATGGTGACTGTTGTGTAGTCTAGTAGTTTCTGTAATATTGTAATACGGAGCTGGTTTTATGTTGTGACTGTACACTCAGCATTTAAACTTAATTCATTTCAGCAGAACTAGACACTATTTTAAGATTTGAGAATTTTTTAGAGTTTAGAGGGATTATTTATCACTGTTCTGTGCCGTTTATTTATTGATGAAGTGTTTTTATATAGTAGTGATTGATAGATTGATAGATAGAGTTTGTGTTGGCCATCCTCAAGTCCTTTATCAGTGGCCCCAGGCCTCTTTTCTACTTTGCAAGGAATTTAAGCAAAGGGGGAAAAAATCTAAGGTACTGATATGCTGTATTTCCTTATAAGGTTGGTTGATAAAAGGAAGAAGTGAAATTGCTCTGAAAATGTGTATAAAATGTGTATAAAAATCCTGCAAATTAATAAATAATCTACATAAAAATGATGATAATTTATGACAATCAGGCATTTCTATGTAATAAAAGGGGAGAACAGTTGATAAGAAGGTAATAAGCGTGTTATAAATCGTTGTGAAGAAACAAACGTATGAATGGCATTACTGTGCTGCAGGAATGTCACAGCCTTTAGAAGGTTAGTCAGCCTCAGCTGGGGAAGTGCTTTAAAGGAACGCCACAGTTAAGCAGACTAAAGCCAAGCCTGACATCGACGACGGTCAAATTGAGTCATGATTATTTCAGGGCAAAGTCATTTATGTGTATTTATAGAGCATGTCAGATTCTGCGTTTTTTTACCCTTGTATGGGATTGTGGGCAGGATCGGCCTAAAGCTACAGCTAGATACTTATAGATAGAGAACATCATGGAAAATTGTGTTCTTTATTTGTATATAAAAATAAAATAAAGTATCAAAACTAGACACTTCTAAATCAATTTATTTCCTAGGCTTTTAACAGGTCAGTCATTCAGAGAGAGCCCTGGTTCGTCAGAACCCCCCAGACCTGTGGCACAGAACATTTAACTACTACAGCTAATCTCCAGAATAACCACCATGTGCAGCACAACTAGCAGCTAGACGGGGCTGGGAGTGATTCAATAAAGTGCTGGTAGGTCCTCACAGGTATCTGGAGCCATGCCGGCTGCAGTGCATCCTACAACTCCTGGAGGGTGCATAGAGGAGGATCCCCAGAGCGAACACTACAAACAAGATGGTCCCACAGATGCTCAACTGGGTTCAGGGTCTGGGAAATTGAGGAGGCAGGATAGTACTTGAAGGTCTTAGTCATGCTGTTCCAACTAATATCAGACATTTCTAGCCATGTGACATGTCACATTGTCTTCCTGGAAGATCCCATCCACCGCAGAGAAGACAATCAGCATGTATGATTGTATGTGATCTGCAAGAATCGATTGATACTCAAAACAGTTGAGAGCCTACCACACACCCTATATACCCACCAAGTCAGTTCATAACACGTGCGTTCCTTTATGAGATACACACAGCTGCTTTTGAAGGTACAAAGTGGTCATAATAATGTGGTCATTATTACTTGACTGTGTAAACATCATATGAATGATAATGAATGAATGGAGCAGGATTTATCTGATGATTGAGCGAGGAGCAGAAAATGGAAAACCCGGAGAGGAGTGATTATAGAATGCTTATAGAGTGAGAGGTGGAAACGTCTGCTGCTCCAATTCACTCATGTCAATTCACTCTAATCAGCACTGTCATCATTTCTCCAACAGCACCAATAATGAACATGAAATAAAACACAACGTTACCTTCAATCGCTAATACCTACCTTTATACTCACCCACTCACTTTATACTCACTCTAAACAACTTTATCCTTCAGAGCACCCAAAAGGGGAACCCACACAGACTTGGGGAGTATATGCAACCCGTCTTACTTCTATACTTAGAGTCACATTTCACCTGCCTGAGAGAGAATTAAAGAGTAGGACAGACCATTTGGGGGCAAAGGAGGGCAATAATCTTCTCATCTGTTTAGGAAGAAAGTCTTGCCATTGAATGTTGGAAACCATTCAGTTTCAAGTTGTTTGGTCTCTCCCACTCAAAAACATAAGATGTCTGGTCTTGTATGGCTGTAAGTACTGTAATGGCTAAGGGGAGAGGCAAAGATGGCCGTGGAGTGAACAGACTTTCCTATAAGGACTTTGGTACAGTGCAGGAACAGCAGGTGGCAGTACAGAGTAAAGCCCAGTCCCAAAAAGCAGGAAACGCCTGCGGTCCACAATTCCACATGTACATGAGGACCACAAGGCTGCAAGGCAGAGCTTTTCAACATGGACCTCAGGGACAGTCAGATGGTCCACGTTTTTCCCAGTATCTCTGTGTACGAGTGTGTAGCATATTCAGAACCTGCACATCACCCAGAATGGTTCAGACTAATGATAATAAATAAACTAATTCTAAATCAATCTTGAAGTTTGTTGCCCTGCATGTTGTTGACTTTACCAGGACATGGAGCAGAGCCACCCCATGGCATTGGGACTGGTCTCCAGAAGGAAGTAGAGAGCAGTAGAGGACAGAAGTGAACAAAAGAGGGGAGTGGAGTGGCAATAAGTGACAGAAATAGGCAATACAGGGATTCAGCAGTAGGGGCAGTAGAGGGCGGTAGAAGGGCAGTAAAGGGTAGAAGGGGACAGGAAAGTAACAGTACAGTATAGTAACAGCAGTAGGGGACATTAGAAGGCGGTATAAGAAGGTATGAGGAGATATAAGAAGGTAGCATGGGTAGTAGGAAAAAAGAAGGGGCATTAGAAGTAGGGCCCATTGGAAAACACTAGAGTGCAGTATGGGCATTAGAAGGCAGAAGGGTGCGGTAGGGGGCATTAGAATGCAGAAGAGTGTAGTACCCCCTACTGCACTCTTTTGCATTATAATGCCTCCCTACTGGATTCTTCTGCCTTCTAATGCCTCCTGCTGCACCCTTCTGCCTTCTAATGCCCCCTACTGGACCCTTCTGCCTTCTAATGCCCCCTGCTGCACCCTTATGCCTTATAATGTGCATTATTATAAGGCATAAGGGTGCAGTAGGGGGCATTATAAGGCTGCAGACCTCAGGAGGAGGCATTTGAAGGCAGAATGGTGCAGTAAGGGGCATTCGAAGGCATAGGAGTGCAGTAGCAGATCTTAGAAAGCAGTAGAGTTCGGTAGGAGCATCAGAAAGCAGTAGGGGGCAGCAGAGAGCTGTGGTATTGCTCTAGCGCCCTGGAAGAAGACGCAGCAATACAAGTTGTGGAGGTGAAGCGTTAGCCTTAGCGCGGTCTGGAGAATAACAACCAAAATAAAGCGAAATATAAGAGTCCGTTTGGATTAGTTGGCCAGCAACTCATACAACAGAGCGGATACAGCCGGAGGAAGCACTTTAGAGGTTTGAGTTTGTTTCTGTCTAAAATTCTGGAGGCAAGCCAGCTAACGTTAGCATTAGTATTAGCATTAGCTGCGCTTTAGCTCCATTCAGCCCTGAGTTTAGTAGGGATTATAGCTAATATGTAATACGGACTAATACAGTTAATACAAAACTGCAGAAAGAGAATTTATTAGACTGATGCAGTTAAACTACTGGTGTGTTCTCAGTAAATCAAATATCCTCTGGGTGAAGCTGAAGTTGAATGCTGTTTTTAATTTCCCCGTTTCACCTTAAATCGTATCTATGACTTCGGCATCATTTAAGGTGGAGCAGGAAAAATAATCAATTATAGATCAAACGGCTGCAGGATGTGCTTGGCTGCATTACCGCAGTTCATTAGTGTCCTGTTTACAATCCAGCTGGCTGATACTGAAGCCTCTGTTTTAATATATTTTCGTTTTATGTTTCAGAATAATCAATCAAAATAATAAATTTAATTATATAACAGTCTTTTATTGTATTCAATGTGCAGCACTTAAAATCCTGCATTGTTAACTGTTGTCATTTTTTCACATAATGATGCTAATTATGTGGTTAAAAGAGAAACTGATTTGTATATACACTGACAAGGCAAAACTCTGGCATGGCAGTCTGTAAGTTGATTACCTCAGGGAATGGCTTGGGAACGCCCACAACTGTTCTGAGATCTTGCGAGTGAAGTTGAACATTGGCCAGCATGCTCTTGGCAAGGTGATGTGAATTATCGGAGTTCAAACATGCATAAAAGTGGGGGACATTTGTGCAGGCATTTAACATTCTTCAACCCACAGCATTGTGTGTGTACCAGGAACATGTCACAGAAAGCTTTACCATCTACAGTGGAAAGCGCAGTGGCAGCCCACGGTGCTCAATGATCATGATGCTGACATCTGGCTAGGATTGTCTGTGTAAACAAACATGTGAGTCGGACAGAAATCACATTCGCATATAAAGGCCCACGTGCATGTTCTGCAAGCCTGTGCAGCGTTCTTTAGCTATGGGATATGGGAGTGCCTCAGCTGGGTTTGCGAGGTTGCAAGACCCCAGAGCACTTACCCTAGACCCTGGTTGTTAACAAGGCACTGAGCAGCCAGGTGGTGGTTCCAAACTGGTGTGGGGCGTGCAGGGTGTGTTCTCATAACATGGGTTTAGTCCGTTGGTACACATCAGCACATCTTCAACCAGTGCCCCCTGTATGTCCCTTCTTGGTGATTTTCTGCATCCCTTCATGGGCTTTATGTATCGCACAGATTGAGGATATGTGCACTGTGCCTAAGAGGCCAAGTTGTCCAAAATTAGTTTGAGAAGCATTCTGTGGAGTTCCAACGAATTTATTTCACTATTATGCCTCATTCGAACTCTGTTATTTCATGTCCCCTTCCCATGAGCACATTGGCCATTGTTCAGCCTCAGCAACATAGCAACTCACAGCTTATACAAGTTTGGCCATTCCCAAGCCGTCCACTGAGGTACATACTGCTATCCCATGACTGTTGGTATGTCAGTGTCAACAGTGATTGCAGGACTCTATTAATGATGAGCCACTCCTCGCTCTCTCACTCTTCCTTTTGCAGGTGCGCTCACCTGGTTGCCCTGACAGCAGTGCTGCTATGCCGTTTCCGTTCGGTAAATCTCACAAGTGTCCAGCGGACATTGTGAAGAATCTGAAGGAGAGCATGACGGTTCTGGAGAAGCACGATATATCAGACAAGAAGGCAGAGAAGGTACAAAACACATCCACGCATTCTTAAGGAAAAATGAATAGATTAATGAACTTCCAGCACTGCTCTGTTTCTCAAGCATTGCAGTGTAAACCTCAGTCTGCTTTAAATGCAATCCAGAATGTGATCACAAAAGGCTGCACTATGCGGTTTGTAGCTTGAAATTTACCCCAGTAATGGTGGCCATAAATGTAAAGAGACAAAGGTTACTACTCTGCCATCTCAGCTAACATTATTAGTAGACCTGGGTGGGAGCATAATGCATTCAGATATCACTATGGAACAGAAGTCACCATGAATCTGCAGTTGAAGGGACACTGTGTGGATTAGGTTAGTAGTACCTGTTTTGTTGGGTTTTTTTTGTTTCTTGTTGTCGAGTAAAATGAAAATGCAGCATTGAAGCAGAAGAGACTGCAACAAATCACAGTGAATTAAAATCACGCGGTGTTATCTGTTAAAGTTTACTTGTTGTGACTCTGTGTACTGTAGTGTATCCTTGTTTCAGCCAATAGGAAGCAGTGTGGGTCGCCACTTTAGTCTGTCAAATGGATTTTAAACCACTATACATCATAATAGAAAACTCCCTTGTTAGACATGGCCTTTACCTAATTTTCATTATAAGGTCACATCTTTACTAACATTATTATTGCACGATTGAAGTATTAAATATGTTATAATGAGTCTTATATTGTTTAGTCTATGAATGGAGGCACATGAAGACAAATAGGACAAATACACTTGGTTTGGGATTAGCTACACCACAGGATATTTAGTTGACAGCTATAAACAATATGTAAGTTAATATTGTGTGGTATGTGTAGGCCAATGAGGAGGTGTCCAAGTCTCTCTTGGCAATGAAGGAGATTCTGTATGGCTCAAGTGAGAAGGAGCCCCAGACGGAGGCGGTTGCTCAGCTCGCTCAAGAGCTCTACAACACCGGCCTACTCACAACACTCATCACCAACCTGCAGCTCATCGACTTCGAGGTGAGTGGGCTGGGGGTGGGTAGAGGGTCCACCTTATGTATATCTCTGGATTCCTCAACAGAATTTCTTACTGACCATCTCCATCTTCATAAAATGTTCAAGGAAGAATGCACTGGGGTCTTCATTGGTATAAGAAATGGGCGTGGCCCTAATAAGAATTTGTGATTAAGATGCCAGGTGTTATTGTATATTGTACATATTAGTATGGAACATTTCTGTTTCTGGATGGACTATCACATTTGAACAATGTGCATGTAAATATACAATATATAAAATTTAAAGGCATGGCGTGGCTCTTTTTTTTTTTTTTTTAACCTCCTGAGACATGGACTTGCTCGGTGAAAAAATTTAAATTTCTCCTAGCTATTTGTGATTAGTACGACCTAACACGTTTAAAAACTAAACATTGTCTTTGTACAGGAAGTTGTTTTGGTAAAAAATGCCAAAGAGTCAGCGTAAAAAGTATCATGATGTTGTGAAGCAGAAATGTAATGTCCTCATACGAGGACCCTGGGGTCTCAGGAGGTTAAATAGAGAACAGTGATGTTATTTTCATCTTCACTTTTTCTCCTCTTTACCAGCTAAATTTAATGCTATTAGAAGTGAAGACTGAAAAAAAATACATTTATTGATTGATTTAATTAATTAGGTTAATTGATTAACTATTTCATTTTTTTATTATTTGTTCAGGGTAAGAAAGATGTGGCTCAGATTTTCAATAATATCCTGAGACGGCAGATCGGTACGAGAACACCAACGGTGGAATATCTGTGCACTCAACAGAACATTCTGTTCATGCTGCTCAAAGGGTAACACACACATGTACTTAATAACCCAATCCCCCAAAAGTTGGCACCACATGTGAAAAGCTAATAAAAAATAGAAATCTGTAATTAATAAGTCTACTTAATGTTGTATTTGATTTAAAACAGTATATAGAAAATATAGTTGTTTTATCTTAGCAGTTATAACTGGTGTCTGCAACATGTTCCAAAAAGTTGACTAGAAACACACTGTGAAAGTTCATTATCTAGTATCATGCTTGAGTATAAAAGAAGGATCCAGGAAAGACGGAGTCGTTTATGAGCGAAAATGGGTCGAGGCTTGCCAGCAGTTTAAAAATATTGTTCCACAGCTAGGGATAGCAAGGCGTTCATGTATTTTATAATTTTACCCAAAGATTCAGGGAAATCTGTGTGTAAAGGAACAAGCCAGCACAAATGACTGAATGTCTGTGACCTTTGACCCCTGCAGTGCCCTAAAGACCAGCGCATCTTTTTAGTTCACCACATGTGCTCAGGTACACTTTTAACAAAACGCTGACCAGAAGTTCAGGCTGTACTATGCACAGTGGATGCCATATATCAACAATGTCCAGAAACGCTGCTGACTTCTCTGGTCTTAAGCTAATCTGTGTTGGATTGCTAGACAGTGGAACCATATGTTGTGATTTGCTGAGTCAGCCTTTTAGATGGTTTATGAAAATAAGACACTGTGTTCTCCAGGCCAAATAAGAAAAGCTCCAGGTTTTAGCCAGTGTAAAGTTCAAAAGCTAGCTTCTGTCAAGGTAGAGGCGGGGTAACCTGTACCTCTGTGAAAGTACCATTGACACATATGCTGCCTTTCCCACATTTTAGCATGACAGAGTGTTTTTAAACAGCATGGCTACACGGTCAGAGAGTGTGGGTTATAGAATGACCTCCCTGCGGTCCAGAATGTCTCCCACAGAAAATATGTTGTTCGTTATGAAGTGCAAGATACAACAACACAGGCCCTGTACGATTGCCTAGCTGAAGACCAATGTAACAGAAGAGTGACAAACAATTCAGCTTTCATAACCAGATCAGTTTGTGTCATTCATCCCAAAATGTTTATTAGGAGTTAATTTGAGTTTTATACCTGTCAGACATAATGTTCTCAGAATTTCACTGTGTCTAGAACAGTAATGTCCTGTTCACACTGACAGATTTTCTGAATATGAAGTGAAGTGCATCAGCAGGGTCTGTGGAGTCGGTACTGATTTTGTGATTAGTGAAGGTCCTGTATCTGATTTACTTACACAGTCTTTGTTTGTTTAGGTATGAATCTCCGGAAATCGCACTGAACTGCGGGATCATGCTAAGAGAGTGTATTCGTCACGAGCCCCTCGCTAAAATCACACTGTGGTCAGAACATTTCTACGACTTCTTTAGATACGTGGAGATGTCCACCTTTGACATCGCCTCAGATGCTTTTGCCACCTTTAAAGTGAGCATGAGGTTTTGTTTGTTTTTCATTGTGAGCCTCTGTTTTCCTGCCCGGGGGAATTGGTGTGAATTGTTTGCTGCATTGTTTAATGCCAAAATAAAACAGTAGGAATTTTACTGTAATTCTGTGAAAGTTACCAACATGTTTAATTACACTCTATGAGAGGTACAATCACTTTCATTAACATTTACTGTGCAAGAGCTCATCAGTTCATTAACAAACCTGTCCTAATATAGCACAGAGCATGTGTAACCTCAAGACCAGAACCCTGAGAGTTAAAGAGTCCTGGGTTTAGTTTAGCATTACTGGATTTGTTAAGGTTTAGGTTAGTTAGACTTTTTGTGGTGTTAGTGGATTTCTTATTATTTTAATGGACTAATTTTTAAGATTATGTGATTTAGTTTAATGATTACTAGACTGGCTTTCAGGGAATTTAGGATATGTAAGACCTTTTTCAGATTTTAGGGTCACTGTGTATATCCTGTAGAGGAAGTGTACCCTGGTTGTTCGTCTTGCTTTATAGATCTGAATATTTTTACAGTTAAACTGTTAGGTATAGGGTTATGAGTCTGTGTGAGAAACTGAGCGTTTCCTGTTTGTTTATATGTATTGTCTCTTCTAGGATTTATTAACAAGGCATAAACTGCTAAGTGCTGAGTTTCTGGAGCAGCATTACGACAGGGTGAGACCTTCACTTTCTGTTATCACACGTGATCCTCATTGGTTCTGTTTCTTCTGTTAAAGTGTTTTTGTTTGTTAATGAGGCATCATCATCATCAGTGATGCACTTTCCCTCCATAGGCTTTATTGTTTAGTACAACTGTAACACTACCACTAAGGCTGCTGGTGAAGATCACAGCACTACTGGACACGTTGAACACCACAAAATACATTTAATATATGATAAAACACCTTAAACTACCATAAAAGACTACAGAATGGCATAAAGACATTAACATCACTGTCAATACAGATTTCCTCATCAACAGACTGCCTAGTTTTATTTATCTAGTTCTGTGCTTTCTATAATCTAAATATTACATTCATTTCTCTGTGGGGAGAACACATGTTTTGGTGGATAAGAGGTTCTAACCTGAGACTCTGTGAGGTTTATGTAAGGTTCTTGTGGGCTGAAAAGTTAAGTGCATGTTTAATGCTGTGAAAATAATTGTCACCATTAAACAAATAATCCCCTTTTTTCTCTCTGTGTTAATTTCTGTCTGTAGTTTTTCAATGAATATGAAAAGCTTCTACATTCTGAGAACTACGTGACCAAGAGACAGTCGCTGAAGGTAAGAGAAAGTGTGTGTGTGTTAGGTTTGAGGCATTCCCAAAGATGTTTAGTTGCCCTGAAGGCCTTTGAGTTGTTGTACAGGATGTAGTGGTTGTCGTGAAGCCGTTTGAAGCATTCTACAGCATGTTTTATGTGCTTGAGGTTTTGAGCAGGATGTTAGACGTGTTCTGGAGGCATTTGAGGTGTTCTCAGGCTGTTTGAAGTGTTCTGCTAGATGTCACGTTGCCCTAAAGGCATTTCAGGTGTTCTGCAGAATGTTTGAATTGTGTCACAACACAATCCATTTGTATTAGTATATTGTTAGAAACTGAACAACTGCATGTTTAGTTATAAAGAGGAAAATTAGTCCACTCTAACCAGCTTCACTGCAGCACAGTATAAAAATCATGGTATTCACAGTTTTAATAGTATTTTTACTGTAACACTACAGATTGTTTTTTCTATGTGTCAACTGATTACATGTTACTGTGATATTCTGTTTTGGCCATCTCGCCCACCTCTAGTCTGGAGTGTGTAGGGTCTGTTTGAGGTCTTTTGATGGGATTTGATGTGTTGTGAAGGCAAATTAAAGTTTCTAAAATTGATTCTTTGTCTGTCTCAGCTCCTGGGCGAGCTGCTGTTGGACCGGCACAACTTCACCATAATGACCAAATACATCAGCAAACCGGAAAACCTCAAACTGATGATGAACCTGCTGAGGGACAAGAGCCGAAACATCCAGTTTGAAGCTTTTCACGTCTTTAAGGTACACACACTATACAAGCATGCGCACACACAGACACATACTCACTCACTCACTCAATCAATCACTCACTCACTCACTATATGCAGAATATAATGCCTCAAACATGTACTTAGTCTATACACACACACACACACACTATAGACACATTACAACATACTCATACACACTCATTAGACAGACAGACAGATCGATAGAGAGATAGATTTAGCAGCCAGTAGCAGTTTTCACAACACAGCACAGTAAAACGAAACAATGAGGGTTGTACTAACTGGACCTATACAAGTATGCCTATCTGCAAAAGTACAAATATAGCCGTAAAACAAAAAGGCCGTGCAATAATAAATGTGCAAAGGGCGCAGATATCAGCAGATAATGACAATACAGAATAAACATAATAAACATGTGCATATACTGGTATATAGGTAAACTGCCTAGAGTGTCCTGGAGTTTAGATGTACAGGATATACAGTAGTGTAATGGTGCAAATAAATAAACCTCAGATTTAACATAAGATCCAGTCCTTATCTGTTCTCTCCTGGCCCCACTGGAAAGAGTTGAAGAGCCTGGTGGTTCCCGGGACAAAGGACAATACACACTATACACACAATACGACATTAAATATACACACAGTACAGACGCAATATGCACACTGAATGTGCACACAGTACACTATACACATACTCACAAACACACTATATACATCTACATACATACATACATACACACACACACACACACACACACACACACCTTATGTACAGAATACACACTCATTATTCACACTACACACTAATTGTTATTAATTAATAGCTGTTATGAGATATGTACTTTCAGGTGATTTATATGTATATGATTTTTTTTCAGGTGTTTGTGGCCAATCCGAATAAAACTCAGCCGATCCTGGACATCCTGCTGAAGAATCAGACCAAACTAATCGAGTTCCTTAGCAAGTTCCAGAATGATCGCACAGAGGACGAGCAGTTTAACGATGAAAAGACCTACTTAATCAAACAGATCCGCGAGCTGCGCCGGCCCGGCCTGCAGGACGCCTAAAAACATAAACATATCAAACATAAACAACATCTGCATGATGTTTCCAAACAACATCTGCACGACATTTACAGGAAACTGTTTAACATGGAGTTAGGATTATGAGCGGTTCATACACCAAACGGTCTTCAAGTTTGAGAGCGTCAAGTGTTTGATACACATGTGATGAACGGAGAGGGAGTATGAAGGTGATGATGGTGATGATGATAGACTACTTTTTGTTTTATTCTAAATTAGTGAACAGTAATGAAATGCTGCTGCTTCTATTGCACATAAACATGTAACACACACACACACACACACTCGTGTGCTGGTAGTAAGGTTGTGTGCACACGCATGTGTGTGGGAGTGTAAGTGAATTCTCAGTAAAATGTGACTGAACCTCTTTCACACTGTAAACTCGGGACATCATCACAATTCCTTTACGCCAGTAACCGAGCTCTGTGTAATTTGCGCATGCAGCCTTTAAACAGTATCTTATCGGGATTCATGCATATTCAGTTACACAGCAGGTAATGTCCTCAGCATGAGCTGTTACTTAGTTTCAGAGTCATGTACAAGAATAGCTTGATCCCATGCGCGTTTTTTTTTTTGTTTTTTTTTTCCTTCATTTTATAAACACTCAATAATTGAAAACTATGGGCAAACCATCCACACAGCTGACAGAGGTACTATCCACAGCTAAGGAGTCGCCCAGTTAGACTCTGTCTCGGTCTTGAACATTATTAAATTGTAAGGTATTCTGTTGGGCTATATCCCACGAAGCAGGATCTCTCGGTTAGCCAGAGTTGAGGGACATTCTGATTGGACAGTCCTCCTTTCAGAGCTGAGGGACATTCTGATTGGACAGTCCTCCTTTCAGAGCTGAGGGACATTCTGATTGGGCAGTCATTATCTTTAGGCTAAAGTTATCTGGCTAACTGAGATATGAAATGTTAAGTAAACTAATAAATCTATCACTGATATGTTCAGCTTTGCCGGCTGTAGTTTAAATGGCGCTGTATATCCCAGTAATGTAACGCCTGCTGTTCAGTCTTGGTAACGTCCCGAGTTTAAAATCTTGCATCAGCTTTACAGCTTGCATTCACGCTGAACTCCTTCCTGTTAAAATCCCGTGACAGTGCATGTGTGGAAGAGGCTTCTGTGTGTTTACGTTAGTTCTGTTTTGTTTGTTTTTTGCCTTGTACTGTAGATATTGAATTCTGATGGTATTTTATGTACAGAAATGAACTAAAGGTTATTAGTTACTGAAGTACTTTTGCGAGACAGACGCTGCTGAGTCTGAATCTTCTTCTGGGTTTTTGTTCTTTCCTCTCAGTGTTATAGCAGAAACATTCAGTCCGAGTCTCGGAAACACGGATACAAATAACCTTAGCAGAAAACAGTCTGTTTACATTTGAACAATAATAAGAACGATCCGTATCCTATGAGAACTCGGGTCTTCGGTGCCGAGTGCTCATATATGCTGTTTATTGTTGTCTCTTTCTTTTTAACACATTGATTTTAGCTTCTGGTGGTGTTACGGTCTCATAGACACTGTTTCAGCCAAAGCAAGTTTTCCTGTTTTAAGCAGAACTGAAATTTAAAGGTTTGATCTGTTGATGATTCATTCTGCACCCTCCACCGTTAAATACTTGGCGGTTCCTTAAAGATTAGAATCATATGAATCTTCTGTCCCAATTTTGATATTCCACCACTTTTTCAGGATTTCTCCATGATTCAGTGTTTGAGGTGTGAAGTTATTCAGAGTGCGTTTGGTGTGAAATGGATCATTATAGAGACTCTTTACAGTAGTGGGGACGGGAACCAGGGTTGCCATATCTGTAAAATAAATATAGCCATTTTATTTACCATCCCGAACCATCAGTGCACCTACACGTGTCTTCTGAGTTTATATATGTAATACTGATGATGGTGAAATAGTAATCATAATATCTGAAATAGTTTGTTTTCTGTGCGAACTATTTTGTCTCACAGTTTTCTGCATGTGTCCCTTCACCATGGATAGATATTTAAGCCAGAACCTTCTCAAAATCATCTTACAACTGTCTTAGAGGTCAGGCAGCTTATTCAGAACCACATACTGTAATATCTTTCTGTGAGGGAGTTTTTAGAGGTGGATGTCTGGTTCCTATAATCACCACAATAAACAATTAATGAATCGGTAGGCTTCTCTAGAACGCCTTCTCCTTTACAACAAACCACTCTGAACTAATCTGTTTTCCTCTTAACCATCATCATCATAAAATCTAGGAAGATCAGTGAAGTTCCCCCTTAAAAATCCGAATTGAGCTTTATGAAACGCTGCTGTCTGGCTTTGCTAACTGCGGGCGTTTATTATTTCCCTGTATGAAAAGGGCGATGTTTAACCAGAATGTAAACTTGCGTCGGTTTATGTAAGGACTGATCTTAAGTTGGGCTAATCCAGTATTTCTGCTGTTGTATTTACATCTGTCTAGATGGAATGAAGACTGAAGTAAAGTGCTGATATGAAAAGAGATAAGCTGTTCTTGTATGATTACTGTCCTGCTCTGAATTCTCACGATCACATGTAAATGAATTATTCTGGTGTTGTATGTAATCCTCTTTGAGAGCTGAAAGTACATGACATTTTTATGTGTAGGACACAAATCACTCAACATTTCTCACTACCAGTCCTGCGACTCCAGTACTGATTCCTGCATAATACGGTTTGGATAACTTAAATCCATGATAATATCGCATGAAAAGCTTAATGTTGCAGCAGACTGCGAAGTATTCAGAGGGACGTTGTGCCACATTTATAAAACATTCCCATTAATAACATAGAGCATAATTATTTAGACAGCAAACTACTACAAATATGCTTTTCTTAACTCACTGAGGCTAAAACAAACTTCCGAGTCCTGGAACTTGTTCTGAACATTAGTAATTCTATATTTTGTATTGTTGAAGAAATAGTTTGTAGCAGGGGTGTGGGAAATATCAGTACACATAAATATGACAATATTACGTTTTGTGATACTGTGTCAATTATCAGTATTGATTTCTTAAATTAATTGTTTGCATGTAAAGATATGTCTGTCTGACGGACAGTGCTTCGTTTTGTGTCTGAAGGTTTATTTGTGACTCACAAAAACCCAAAAGAAATCCGCAAAAGAACAGAACAAAAAACACAGAGCAAAGACAAAGTGAACAACTAGGGGTATAAACACACAGAGCCCAAACAACACCTGGGGCTAATCAGAGGGCGGGACTACCCACAGTTGCCAAAGAGGCAGGACAGGGGAGAAGACACAGACCAATATAATAGTCAGCACTCAGTAGCTGTAATAATAACCAATCAGCACTCAGTAGCAGTAATGCTAACCAATCAGCACTCAGTAGCTGTAATACTAACCAATCAGCACTCAGTAGCAGTAATGCTAACCAATCAGCACCCAATAGCTGTAATGCTAACCAATCAGCACCCAGTAGCAGTAATGCTAACCAATCAGCACCCAGTAGCAGTAATGCTAACCAATCAGCACTCAGTATCAGTAATGCCATCCAATTAGGTCAGTGGCAGTACTCCTGTTAAAGTGTGCTTGTTTAGTAAACTAAACCCCCTGCTCTCCGAAAATGGAAGCAAATTTATGAAATAAGAGACAATAGAGAATTTCTGGGTTTAGCCGTTTCGCTCTATTCACTCCTATTGATCGTGGCGCCCTCTGGTGTTCGCAGCTGTCAGTTCTCTCTGGCTGGGCTCCATTATTATCACCTCCTTCATCCTCATCATGGGGAAAATCCGCTTCCAGCCTGCACCCAAACCCTTGAAGGAGGACAGGGATGGAGATCAGATACCCATACAGGTAGGAGAACCTTATTCTGTCTCAGATGTGGAGATGATGGAGATGAATAGATCTGAGGCCGCGTCGCTTCTTCATGCCCGGTTTACCTGCTGGGGCTGCAGCGCCTAAGCGTCAGCAGATGTTCCCCTGCGGTTCCTCTGTGTTTGGATGCGTTGATGGGTTTGGATGTGAAGTGAAAACGAGACTGTGGCGCTGCTAGTCGCTGCTTTTTATTGTTTCCAGCTGCTGCTGGGCGCTAATGCTAACTGAGGCTCAGTCTCGGTCATTTAAAGCGTTGTTCTGATTTTCGTTTTTCTGATTCAGAATGAGCGCTATCCTGTTAACGACCAGGTGGAGAACACAGAGAGAGAGAGAAAGACAAGGGGGGACCACAGAAGCACACTGACTTCTTATTTGAATTTGTCCCTTCCACCTTAAGTGGTGCTGTAGTGACATTCGGCCGAGAGAATTTAACTACTGCACCATTTAAGGTGGAACGGACAAATTAAAAAACGAAGCCATCTGTAATGTTAGTTCCCTTCTTGTCTGTAAAGCTCGAACTTTAATAACAGTAGCAATGTAACATCATAACCCCGGAACTCAACACCACAGATTAAACATAATCCCTGAATGTGTGTTCTCACTGGAGGTCTTGCTATCTGACTGCACCGTGTGCCTGCGGCCACCTGAGGGCGCTCAGCGTCAGAGACTCTGCAGGGACCTGTCTGTTCCATGTGTAACAAATATGCAGTAACATTAATAATGTTGCATTACCTTATTAGAAACGGCTAGACGGCTCTGTCAGAACACTTCTATTATTACAGTAACGTGCCCCAATGTTTAATGAGATCAGAGGAATTTCATTCTCTATGCTTTTTGTCTACGCCCCCCTCCCAGGTGCAGAGTGAGCCGGTCTGGCCAGGACAGAGTCGTTCCTCTCTGAGTGGACTCTGCTGTTTGACCACCGCATTAATAGTGTTCACCTGCAGCCTCCTCTATGCTTCCGTTTACATCTATCGCTATTACATCATACCACAGGTGCTCCTATCTAATCACACATCTAAACCCTTTTTATTACACAGGACCTCACACCTAACATCTAATCACACATCTAAACCCTTTTAATTACACAGGACCTCACACATAACATCTAACCACACATCTAAACCCTTTTATTACACAGGAACTCACACATAACATCTAATCACACATCTAAACCCTTTTATTACACAGGAACTCACACATAACATCTAATCACACATCTAAACCCTTTTATTACACAGGAACTCACACATAACATCTAATCACACATCTAAACCCTTTCAATTACACAGGACCTCACACATAACATCTAATCACACATCTAAACCCTTTTAATTACACAGGACCTCACACATAACATCTAATCACACATCTAAACCCTTTTAATTACACAGGACCTCACACATAACATCTAATCACACATCTAAACCCTTTTAATTACACAGGACCTCACACATAACATCTAATCACACATCTAAACCCTTTTAATTACACAGGACCTCACACCTAACACCTAATCACACATCTAAACGCTTTTAATTACACAGGACCTCACACATAACATCTAATCACACATCTAAACCCTTTTAATTACACAGGATCTCACACATAACATCTAATCACACATCTAAACACTTTTAATTACACAGGACCTCACACAACATCTAATCACACATCTAAACCCTTTTAATTACACAGGAACTCACACATAACATCTAATCACACATCTAAACACTTTTAATTACACAGGAACTCACACATAACATCTAATCACACATCTAAACCCTTTTAATTACACAGGACCTCACACATAACATCTAATCACACATCTAAACCCTTTTAATTACACAGGATCTCACACATAACATCTAATCACACATCTAAACCCTTTTAATTACACAGGACCTCACACATAACATCTAATCACACATCTAAACCCTTTAATTACACAGGATCTCACACAACATCTAATCACACATCTAAACACTTTTAATTACACAGGAACTCACACATAACATCTAACCACACATCTAAACACTTTTAATTACACAGGAACTCACACATAACATCTAACCACACATCTAAACCCTTATAATTACACAGGAACTCACACATAACATCTAATCACACATCTAAACACTTTTAATTACACAGGACCTCACACATAACATCTAATCACACATCTAAACCCTTATAATTACACAGGACCTCACACATAACATCTAATCACACATCTAAACCCTTATAATTACACAGGAACTCACACATAACATCTAATCACACATCTAAACACTTTTAATTACACAGGAACTCACACATAACATCTGACCACACATCTAAACCCTTATAATTACACAGGAACTCACACATAACATCTAATCACACATCTAAACCCTTATAATTACACAAGACCTCACACATAACATCTAATCACACATCTAAACCCTTATAATTACACAGGAACTCACACATAACATCTAATCACACATCTAAACACTTTTAATTACACAGGACCTCACACATAACATCTAATCACACATCTAAACACTTTTAATTACACAGGATCTCACACATAACATCTAATCACACACCTTAACACTTTTAATTACACAGGAACTCACACATAACATCTAATCACACCGAAACTCACACCCAATTACACAGGTTATCATATATAATCATGTAAAAACTCAACTCACACCTAATCACCCAGGCAATCACATCTAATCACTTATCCAATCCCATACACATAGGTACTCACACCTAATCACACATCTAGTCACATCTAGTGATATTGATGCTAGCGATGATGACAATTGTGATGGTGATAATGATGACGACTATGATGGTGGTGATGAGGGTAAAGAAGGGAGTGATTAATAAAGATGGTGATGATGATGGTGATGAATTTACTCTAGGCTCCGGATCAGAGTCGGTTCCACTGCCATGTTCTATATGAGAATGCTGCGAGTGCCCCACTGCGTGGAGCCGAGGAGCTGGAGGAGAACGTGGGGATTTTCCTTCAGGAAAACTATGAGCACATCAGCGTTCCGAAGTTCAGCAACACTGATCCAGCTAACATCATCCACGACTTCAACAGGGTAGACACAAACATAGACGCACACGATGAATACACTCAAGTCTTCAGGAAATAATTGGAGGTCTATGTAATGACCCCACAATTAACAGAAACAAAATTCTGTGTGTGTGTGCATTTAGGGACTGACAGCGTATCATGATGTTGCTCTGGATAAGTGTTACATCACTGAACTGAACTCCACCATCGTGATGCCACCACGGAACCTGTGGGAACTTCTTATCAATGTTAAACTGAGGACCAGACATGTAAGACACTTCATTAATCAATAATCCTTTTATACAAACTACCGATCAGTTTCAAGACAAACTAAAGTGGTTCTTTGTCTCACTTGTACCGTCTCTCTGTAGAAGGGAATTTATCTCCCTCAGACGTATGTGATTCAGGAGGAGATGGTGGTGACGGGTTTAGTGTCTGACACCCAGCAGCTTGGGGTGTTCATTCACAGACTTTGTGAAGGCAAAGACACGTATCAACTTAAGCGCAGGATCACCCGCAGGCGTAAGCTCCAGTTACACATACATTTACAATTACACATACAGTTACAGTAACATACTGCTACATACACAGTTACCAATGTAATTACACCTATAGTTCCACATACACAGTATACATTTACAATTACATATACAGTTACACATATTTTACAATAACATATAGTTACACATGCAGTTATACACATACACTTACAGTTACACATGCAGAAATATATAGTTACACATGCAGTTATATATATACGATTAACTATGTAATTACAATTATAGTTACACATACACTTACAGTTACACATACATTTACAATAACATATAGTTACACATGCAGTTATACACATACAGTTACAGTAAAATACTGCTACATATACAGTTACCAGTGTAATTACACCTATAGTTACACATACACTTAGTTACACATAATTTACAATTACATATACAGTTACACATGCAGTTATACACATACACTTACAGTTACACATGCAGTTATACACATACAGTTACAGTAACATACTGCTTCTTATACAGTTACCAGTGTAATTACATTTATAGTTACACATACCCTTACAGTTACACATACAGTTACATATAGTTTCCCATGTAATTACAACTATAGTTGCACATACAGTTACATATAGTTACCAATGTAATTACAACTATAGTTACACATACACTTACAGTTACCCATACAGTTACATATACAGTTACATATAGTTACCAATGTAATTAGACCTATAGTGACACAGTTACACATACTGCTACATATACAGTTACCAATGTAATTACAGCTATAGTTACACATACACTTACAGCTAGACGTGCAGTTACACTTACAGTTAAAGTTACAATTACAATTAGCTACATGTACAGTTTCACTTATGCATAGCCTTAGAGTTACCATTACAGTCACACTGAGAGATAGCCAGCCATACTGGTCCAGTTACAGCTACACTTACATGTACACTTCTACTTACTAAATTTACCATACCAGTTAAATTTGCTGTCACAACTGTAGTAACAGGTACACTTACAGTTACATTTTCAGTTGTGTACATTTAGATTTATACACACCATTGTGATGCCACTACTGAACTTAACGGTTATATTTTACTGTCTCAGTCACACACAGTTGGCATCCAAGTATTTAAAATTGGAGTTTGTCCAATTACTTTTAAGCCTACTTTCTTAAACCTTTGAATTAAGGATGAAAGTCTACACATCAAACAGATCTTGATTGCTTGGGTTCAGATCTATTTTGTTGGTAAACAGAGGCAAAAAAACAAATGGTAACTCTGTCCAAACTGGTTAAGACCCTGACGATATAATTATACTTACAGTTCAACTTTGACAAGTACAGTTGTGGTTAGACTTTAACATAGTTATAATTATGCTTATAGTTAATCATACAGTTACACTTCCATTTACAGTTGCTTATGTACATTTAAACGTACAGAAGCAGTTACACTTGAACAAAGGCTTACATTTCCATTAACATTTTAAACTGATATAATACGTTTAGAGGTACAGTACTGATCATCGTCTCATTTATTTTTATTTCTCCAGGTATATTCCGGCGCGAGGCGCAGAACTGTCACTCTATTCGACACTTTGAGAACACCTTTGTGGTGGAAACTCTGATCTGCGAGAGTGTTTAAATCTTCTCTCTAAATCCTGTAGCACTTCTCCACTTCTCTCTCGCTCTTTCGTCCATCACCTGTTTATTTATTTACCTGCAATAATTAGTGGTATTTGTGAACTGAAGCTCTTCCGGAAGATTCCTCAGTAGCACTGCAGAGTGAGTCTGATATGATAATGCATGTTTGTGTCCGTGTTGTTCATGTGTTTTAGTGAATGTTCTTACCGACTCACTGACTCTGAGAGCTTGTTAACCCCTGCTCCTTTAATGTGAGTTGAGACCTGATTCGATTTTAATCACGTTATTCACGTATTTACACTTGATAGTAAAACGCATCTCCTGTTACTCGTTAGCACGTAATATGCAAATCAGATTATATACACCTGCCAGTCACCCATGCTGTTCCCTGTTTTTCTGTTCTATTGAATTAACTCCCACACCAGCTTTACACCTGTATTTACATGCTGTTTTAGTCACTGCAGTTATGAACCACGAGCATTAAAATATAATGTACTGTAACGAGATATGTAACGAATAATGAGCTGAAGTAATAAATACCTGTAGCTGTATTTTAACAAGCTCAAGCTGCTGAATTAAACTCGGAGAAACTCACTGCTGAACTGAAGAAGCTGCTGTGTAGTGGAGGCTGTCCAGTGTGCGAAGCCTTTCCGCTATGCAGAAAAGCAGGGGGAGGAGTCATGGTGTTGAAAGGGGTTTTGATTGTTAGAGGGACAGATGTGTTTTGACTTGTAGAACATCTGGATATACCATGTCTTCTGGAATGGTTGGAGTGATCAGATTGAAGTTTGTTTTTAACTGGGTGTGTTTAGACCTGCATGCTCTAAACACATGATGCACCCAGGTGTAAAAACGGCTCGGAGCGAATCTCTGCACTGATGTGTTTTTCTCTTGCAGCTTTTCATTATTGGAGCTCTGTGAAGCTGGAACCCCATGCGATCAGAAATAGAATAGAAATATTGCTGTTGTTTTGTGCTGCGGCTGTGCTGTAAAAAACTACAGAACATATTTTTACTGAAATTACCATTTACATTTATGGCATTTAGCTGGCGCTCCTATCCAGAGCGACTTACAAGGTTAATCATATTACAGGGAGGCCAGTGTAGTGTTAGGAGTCTTGCCCAAGGACTCTTATTGGTGTAGCACAGCATGGTCACCCATCCCGGGATTTGAACGCCAGTCTTCCACATGTGGTAGTGGCTTCCTGGCAGGCAGGGGTGTTATCCACTAAGCTATACCAAACAATCCTTTGTCCGAATTCCGTGTTATTCTTGCCATTCCCAAGTAATCATTTTTAACATGTACTGTGCATTTTAACAGGTCACTGAATTTGCGATGCATCAGAACAGACAACATTAACTACTGCATTACAGATGTCATGTCTTTAAGCTCCTTATTTTTTCATTTTAATATTCTTTTTTGCTTTTTTGTATGCAGACCATATGGATTAGCTATCATGCATGACGCTTGCTATACTAATAAACTTGCCATGTTGATAGATGGCTGAGTGACATCACAGGTGATGGAATGGAATGTTTTGTTGCCTAAACACGGCAATAGTAGAAATATTGTTATTCCAATTCTGATCGAACTGGGTTCCAACGGAGAAGATAAACAATTCCTGTTCACTCCTTCATACCAAAACATGACTGAGGAATTCTAGAGGGCGCCAGAGAGAGTCTGAACAGAAGAAAATAATGATTAAATATGTTTCTAATCATATTCATGTGGATAATTAATGGTAGAATGTGTTGCAACAAAACAATCAATAAAAAACATCAAGGTAAACGTAGCAGTGTCCAATTTAGGACTAGCATTCCTGATATCTAGCACTGATGTCATGAAAATGACACTGTTATAAAGTCTGTTAAGCTGGAGTTTAAAGTCAGTGCTCAGATTGTTCGGTGTTGCTCCTTGAAAATGATTTTGATCTAATAATAAATAACTGAACCCCCTAAATGAGTTTTCTTTTCCATAGAAACCCATTCGTTTCAGACTCTCGAGTGCGCCCTCTACTGCCTGACTAAAGAACTGAGTTCTCTAAAAATCAGGTCAGACAAGTTCATTCTCACTCAGTGTAAATATGAACATGCTGTTTGGTGTTACTTTTTCACACTGTTATAAATGTTTATGGTTAATGTAGCAAACAGAATAATACCTGCAAATAAACACAGCAACCTCTTTACAACATCCGCATTTAGAGCCTGGTGTCTTTTTTATCATCCTACCGAATCATTTAGATATAATAATTTTATTTACTGTAAATATTAAAGAGACATATGTAACACAATAAAGAATGTTAACACATTTATTTTCAGGTCAGTTTCTACATTAACACTAGGGGGCCCCGTCTGAACATCACCAGAAGATCTGTAGTTCTTTTATTTGGTCTGCATTAAAACATATCTGTGCTTTATTTAAGTAATCAAACGAACAAAAGGTTTTCTTTATATCAGAATCTGTCTGTCTACAGCACCACAACCAGTCAGTTTAACAACCATATATTGGAAAACTTACACTGTTGTAGTTGGAGAGTTTTGTACAAGGGACTATTTGTTCCTCCTATAGATAAAAATCCTGCATATGTAAAGGAGGCCAGTGAGATGGGCCAATTCCAGAATTTACATTTACAGCATTTATTAGAGCTCTTAACCTGAGCGACTAACAAAGCGCTTTGTGTTCAGTCAGAGTATGTATCCCAGCAAGTGTAAATACGCTAGATTCCAATGATCCATGAGCTCAAACACCGGCAGAACAAGGGCCAGTGCTGTTACCCAGAAAGACGTATACAGAGTTAAACACAGCGTCAGGGCAAGACCTAGCAATACCCAGCCAAGCCTCATACCTAGAAAGAAGACAGAGTACAAAACACTCCATTTCAGTATATGCTTTGAAATATATACTCACTTAAGTGGTTCTCAAAGAGATTTAAAGACCGCAAGAGTGTCCACTGTTTGGACAGCCAGTCCACCATCTGGATACCAGGACACAAAGGGGTCTGGATGCTTTGCTTCCATGTTTCTTAAAGGATGGCGGGTCCGGCGGAGCTGTGCTTGGAGCCCAAAGGGTTCAAGGTACAACTCTTCCCCATTGCCATTAGGAATTGAAGGACGGGCTGATCCATTCCTGGCTTTGTAGGCAGTTGGAAACCTGATGCTGGCAGCTACAGGAAGCCAGTGAATGGAGCGCAGCAGTGCAGTGACGTGAGTTAAAGATTAAAGACAAGCCGTGGGGCAGTATTCTTGATCAGCTGCAAACCTCAAGCCTTGAAATGACAAGAGCCTAGACTAGCACCTAGGTGGTCACCTGGGGGGTTGTTACAGTCTAGATGCATTAATATTTAAACCTCAAAATTCATGTACAGCAACAACAAAGCAACAGCAAATGGCTTTTTGCTTATATGGAAAAACATTCCAGGTTCCAAGCGGTGGCGGGAACGCTGACATTTTCCATGCCTTTTCCAAGCAGCAAACAAACACAACTGATGCTCGTCTTTAAACTAGCCTCAAGTTGTCTCCGTATTCAATTAAATCTTAAATATGAAATAGTACAGCCTGTATCGGCACCAGAATGTAACTGCAACACCATTTAAGGTGGAACGGAAATCCCACCTCCCACATCTTTAACTGGATATGGCACAACTTCAAAGTTATTTGCTTTGCTCATTTTAAAAAAGCTTGTTTTATTCTGGGACAAAATCATAGGGGTGTAAATGGATGGTAAAATCACTTCTGGCCACTTTTACCCCAATAAAAGTTACATACCGTCTTTGTAGACATCAGAAAATAATTTAATATGCTGGATAAAAGCATTCTATAGCACCTTTAGTTTTCTTAAACACTGTGATGAAGTTGTATATAATGTTTATTTATATTTCTCCCAATATTTAATGCAGAATTCATTTTTAAAAAAATCGCTGTTATGTGATTACCAGGGTTGCCTGGTGGTGTTTTGGGTAGCGCTGTCACTTCACACCAATACGGAGCTGGGCTTGATTCCTGGTTGGGGCATCTGTCTGATGCCTGAGTTTGCATGTTCTCCCTGTGTCTGTGTGGATTTCCTCCCACAGTCCAAAGATATGTGATCAGTTAAATAGAGGATGCTAGGTGTGAATGTGTCTGCCCGTGATGAAGTGGCGGCTTGTTCATTGTTTGTTCATATCAGCAGGATATTAAAGTCCATTGATACCAGATACAGAAAAAAACTTTTTTCTTTCTCTCTTTATTGGTATCTTCTATAATTCTTGACTTCTAGTTAAAATAATGATTTATGCTCTTGACATTTGTCAAACCAAATTAATAACGTGATTTTGACAAACTCAGATGAATTAATATTTATTATTTTACACAAAAAAAACTATTTATGTACAGTAACTAATTACATTTACTTTGTAACGTTCCACTGTTTAACATTTATCACAAAGCAATTTTACAGAAAATCCGGGTCCAACACCCATTGAGCAAGCCAAAGGTGACAGTGACAAGGAAAAACTCCCTCAGAGCAAGAGGAAGAAACCTTAAGAGAATCCTCTTCAGGTCAGCCCCAGATAGGGGACCCCAGATCAGAGTTTAGGGAGCAGTAGAAGTGTTAAATGTTTTTTAACCAAGGGAAGAACTGTCCAGTGTGTCTGTGATTAAATAGCATGATCACTGAATGGGCGCGTGTGATGCAGGTGAGGCCCCCCTTACAGCACAAGACAAGGAGAAGCTTTGTGGTAAGCAAACAGGTCAGCATGAAGGCAGTGCTACCCAGTTGAGGCAAGTGAAGCAACAGCATAAAGCTCCATAACACACAGAACACAAACCGGAATAGTGCAGAAGGGCCTCTTTAACATACTGCTGTAAGACACAGAGGAGAGAAAATAAACCTGCGGCTACATGACAGCTGAATGTGATATTTTAATTTTACTGAAATGAGGGTCTTCCTGGGAGGTTTCAAAAAGCCCCACATTAGGGTGTATGGTCGCTGATGGATGTGGATGATAAATAAAGCAGCAGCAGTTCAGAAGAGATTAAATCAGTGTCGATGTTCAGCACAAGGTGAGTCTAAGCGCTAAATCTGTTTTATCACTCTCTGAATCTCACAGAAAGCCGAGGCGCCAGAGCAGCTCATGAAAGGTGTTTATGCACGCGTGTCAGCTTTAATGGTCAGAATGACATTTCAGAAACATTGCATGCTGCTTTAGTGGAGCTTCAGACCCAGCTGTGAGGTTTATCGGCGTGGACTACACTGATCAGACCCCTGTCCTGAATTTAAAGGGGAATTCCACTCATTCCACAAACATTCCAGTATAGTTAAACGGAAAGGATGTAAAAAAAAAAAAAAAAAAATGTCCAGAACGGTATAGTCTGAAATGCTCTGTTCTAGAGTAACTACCAAGGCAAAAATGTTCACAGGGGTGCTGACTGGAACCAAGCATCCACATTTAAAAGCCCCAAAAAGATTCATGGGATGAATATGAATATGAATATGGATGCCTGAGGTCTGAGATCTGGATGTTAAAAGGTTACTGAAAGGTTATTGTATGGTTGTTGTTGTATATGGCTGTAAAATGGTTGTTGTTAGCTTTAGCTGTTGAATGGTTGTTATAAAAAGGTGTTGTTGTTGGATGGTTATTAAATGAATGTTAGGTGGCAGTGAAACGGTTGTAGAATGGTTGTTGCTGGATATGGCTGCTGATGCTGGTGTTGGATATGGCTGCTGTTGGACATGGTTAGCTTTAGCTGTTGAATGGTTGTTGAATAGATGTTGTTGAAAGGTTGTTAAATAGATGTTAGAAGGCTGTGGGTTGGTTGTAGAATTGATGGTGCTGGATATGGCTGTTGGGTATGACTAATGAATTGTTGAATATGGCTGTGAAATGGTTGTTGGATATGGCTGTTGTGAATGGTTGTTAAACAACCACTGGTTGTTTATTGGATTGTGGGATGGATGTTGGATCGTTCTTGACGATTTTTGAATGAATGCTGAAAGGTTATGCTGTCCAATTACTCACTGGTATATTCTCCAACACCTTGTTAAATCATATATGGGGTCTAAACATGATTTACTGCCTTCTTTATAAAAGTCAGACTACTGTTACCATATGCACTGGTCAAATGCATTGGTTGTAGTGACGTCACAAAAACAGTACATTTATAGCAGACTGTTTTTGTAGCAGACTGTCTTGGGGGTGAGCGATACATTTGTAAGTCTTAACCTTTTAAATCAAATTCCTTTTTAAAGAAAAATGAGGAGGGGTACAATAACATGTATATTGTCTTACTGTGTTCAACACAACCTTCACGACTTCATATAAAACACTCCTTCCACACACAGCACACCTTCAGGCTCCTCCCTGAGATCTGCTGGCCAATCAGAGAGCAGCTGATGAATACTGGGGAAGTGTAGGGGGTGTGAGGCAGTGAGTGGAGTTCAGTCATTCAAGACAGCTTTCAGGTCTACAAAACTACAGCTTATTACTAGACCAATGGATCTATTACACCAATAAAATTAATAACAATGCTGAACTAGAAGAGTTCTCCAGTAGCAAGTAGATGCAGCGCTGCAAAGTTAGGTGAGTCGGAGCTTATTTCTGTTTTCGTGAAAAGCAACAAAACAGCCGTAAAGAGGATTGTTTAAAAAAAAAGTCTGCGGTATGTAAATGTAGGCAAATCTTTTATGAAGGAGTGCTTTTTGTTCATCAGACAGGCTTGCAAAGAGATTTAATCTGACATAAACCATCAGATTATTAAAGTTTATCAGTAATTATGTTTATAATATGTTAACTTTATCTGAAGATGCTGACTGGAACAAATATTTTCAGAATCTCTGCATTCGTGGTTAAGATGCACAGGCATAGGTTTGTGTATGGACAGTAGAGACATTGACAGAATTGTCCCTACCAATATTTAAATAGATTTGTTTGTATTTATGTTTGGAGTGACGACATTTAAAGCAGTTATACTTCACTGCAGAGTTTTAAGGAAGACTCAGCAGATGGCCCATAAACCTGATGCAAACACATCAGCATTTGCTGTATCTCTGTGAAATATGGTACAGCTCTTACATACACGCCTGTAGAGGCAAACCTGCTCAGAATATCTAACATGAAATTCTATTTGAGCAATGCGCCATATGCAGAGAGTGCCTCCCTTACACCACTTACAATGCGTCAAGCACAGACCTAGCTTTAGGACATTCAGATGTGCTTTGCAGAAGTTACATCCCCAACAAGATGCTTGCCATGCTAATATTTGACTGGCTGAAGGGGAAGCTCATGTCACATTATGCAAACATTGCACTTACTACCAGACATGGAAGGAGCAAGAGCTGATCATATGCTAATGTCAGTCCACATTCCTCAAGCACTGGCATAAAGTTTGTCTTTCAGGCGTCTTACTTCCCCTTTCTTTCCTGCAGTCACTACACAGAGCACATATAGTGTCATTTTCGCCATGTCATCATGTTTTTTACTCTGAGACATCATATTTGAGACTGAACCATAAAATGCACAGTCAGGTCAAAAAAAAGGTTGTACACTATAATATTTAATCTCTCCAGAGAGGCATTATTTGTATTTTGATAGGAGACATCCCGTTCGGTAAACTGTTCTCCAGCACACCTCAAAGACTTTAAAGTTCTCCTCCCAGAGTCATAGGTAGTAAACTAACTAGCCACTGTGATTTACACTGAAAAGCTGCCAGCCTTTATCACCAAACTTTTCGCTCTGTAGTATAAATATGAGTTATATTTTACAAATAGAAGATTTCCTGAATGTTTCCTGTTTCCTGCTTGGCGGTGGTTAATTTTAGGGGAACAAAGGATGAATAAATGAGACATAGAGAAGTGTGAGTTAGTATGTCTGTGGATTAGTTTCGGGACCTGCCCTGAGTGAGTACATGCAGTTTGGTGTATTTGGGTTAAAGGAAACAGTAGGTTTTGAATTGGGATGAAACAACGAATAAAAAGGGGGATAGAATAAAAAAAGACCAAATGACAAATGCGGGTCAGACCAACACTGAATTCATTCTTGGAGCTCTGCTCTAAAATAGAGAATTTTATGCAGAATGTTGTCTGTTAGCAGAGGTACAGTAGAAGGACGTGTACTTTTTAACCGCATTAATTGTCAATGGAAGAAAAAATAAAAAATAAAATGAAAAAAAAAAGTATTTTTAAAGTCAGATCAAAAAGCACATCATTCCTGAACAGACTAAACATTTTGTAGTTAGAGCAGTGTGGATACATAGTTTTACAAGGTTTGGATTTTCCACTTTAAATCAATTGATGGTGAAGTGATAGGTGCAGGGACTAACGAGGCAAAATACAGACTTTCCCTTGCTTTACTATCATCAACATAACTTCAGAATAAATTTAGAAGACGTGTAACAGAATGGGTCACATTAAAGAGCTGTGTGACTTGAAATGTGCCACTCACATAGGAAACCACTTTTGCCACAAGTCAGCTTGAAATGTCTACTTCGGTCAACAGTAATTGCTATTGCTGAGAAAAGAAAGCAGCTGTACAACATGCAAACTCACAGAAACATATAGCTTAAAAATTGTCTACCCTCAGTCACATTGCTCAGTACCAAGTTCTAAACTGCCTCTGCCAGCAACTTTAGCAGCAGAATGGAGAGCCTAAAGAAAAGAGCTTCCATGGCCGAGCCGGTGCACACCAGCCCAAGATCACTAAGTGCAACACCAAGCATTGGCTGCAGCGGTGTGAAGCATGCTCTGGCCCTGGAGCAGTTTAAACATATTTTCTAGAATGATAAATCATCTTCACTATCTGGCAAACTGTGATGGACGAATCTGGGTTTGGGGGATGCCAGGAGATTCCTACCTATCAGAACCTATAATGGCAACAGTTTGAAGTCTGAAGAAGGAGGGATAAGGCCTATGGCTGTTTTTAGGGTTTGGGCTTGACCCCTTAAGTTCCAGTGTATACAATGTCAATGCTACAGCAAGACAGTTTAAAGTTAAAGTTGTGGCACAAAACAGGTTCCATAATGACATGGTTTGACAAGTTTGGTGTGGAGAAACTCTAGTGGCCTGCACAGAAACCTGACCCTTACCGCACTGCACACCTTTGGGAGCAACTGGAAAATGGAAACATACTAATCACTGATATCCAATCAAAGGCCATTAAAATATTGCTCATTTTGTCATGTATTTATTATCAGCAACTTAAAACTGTTTTATTGCTGTGAATTAAGAAGGGTTTTTGTCCTGTTGTCATCAGCATAGCATTATCACAGCATGTCTATCAATATCCTCACTGACGACACAATTACCGTCTGTACCAGACTCACTTCCTGATATATTTACATCAGTACTTTCAGTTAACGTACTAATAATGTGCTAATGTGATAAATGAGTAACACTAATGCCATTGATTTCTTTTCCTAGTTTAACCCCTTGACCCATCAGCTGCAGTCTGCTGCACATTGCTCCTGATAACTTTAGACAAGCGCTTACAGAATAACTAAACAACAACAAATAACCTACGTCTAATCATTTGCTTACAGGAAGCAGACCAATATGAATGCAAGATAATGTGACTTTATTTTAATGCTGATTGATGTAAAGCCTCACTGCCCCATATATACCAGCTGCTCTGGAGGCAGTTGTTAGTTTGAGTTTCTCAGTACGACTAGATAATTACATAGAGAATCAATAACCATCTGTAAAGTAATACTGTTTAGGATTAGCTATCTGTCGCTGTAGTGTCTGTTCTGATGAGCTGGTGAGTGGTTTATGGAATTTTGCCTCTGCAAACCACCACAATAGACCAAGCAATTTTTGCCTTGAGTGGTTCTTGGGCTGCTTTTGCAGTATATGTGGGGTCATTGTCCATCTGTAACGTGAAGCGCCATTCCATCATTTTTGCAGCATTTGACTGAATCTGAGCAGAAACTGCAACTCTGTACACTGACACAGAATTCATTCTGCTACTTCTACTAGCAGCCACATCAGGAGTAAATACCAGTGACTCAATTCCACTGGCTACCATACATTTCCATGTCACTGGCTCAAACGTGTTTTAAAGAGGATGCTGCAGAAGAATGTGTTCTTGCCTTCATTCACCATACTCCTCTCCACCTATCATTACTAGAACTAGTCAGTTGGCTTCATATGTCCAAAAATCTTGTTCCAGAACTGAGCAGGCCATTCTGTTCTTGAGTGTTATCAGTGGTTTTCATCATGCGGTAAACCTTCTGAATTTAAATTTATGAAGGTGTCTCCTGACTTTCACAAGAACATGTCAACCTCCTCCAAAACGGCTTTGACTCAACTAGATCTTTTGTGATTCTGTGATCATTCACTTTACTTGCCTTCTGTGCTTTTCCAGGACTTACACATTTAACCCATCTGTGAAGTGAAACACCCACATACACACTGGTAAACACACACTAGGGTGCAATGAGCACACTTGACCGGAGTAATGGGCAACTCTATCTACTGCGCCCGGGGAGCAGTTGGGTTAGATAGAACTCTACATTTCTCTACATATACACATAACTAGCACGGAGGAGAACAATGGACATGCAGTAAATGAGACTTATAAACATATAAATAGTTGAGACTGTTGGCTTAGAACTGTATATATGTGTTGCTTGGGCCGTACTGGGCAATCGGGCTGTTTGATGGGGTAGGGATGCAGTGTTAGTGCCTACTGTCAGAGAGTTCTGTGTGGTTACTGATGACCTACCTGCTATTTTGATCATTCAGAAGCAATAGGTAGTGGTTACCACTGCTACACAATATATAACACTTTTAATGTTTCCCGGTTATACCACAACCTCTTATGCTGTCCCTCTCTCTCTCTCTCTCCCTCTCTCTCTGTTTACACTTTCAGTTTAATTTACATTTAGCAGACGCTCATATCCAGAGCTTCTTACAACCCTGCTTAGTGTTCTGTTGGATAATGTTTCCCAGTACAGTATAGCAAGGTTAGAGTGTAAAATGTCGCAATGAGCTCGGACACTGCCTGAACAAGGGCCAGTGCTGATACTTAGAGAGATCAATACACAGACATATACAGTATAAGCATAAGTGCACTACCTGGCAACCCCAGCCCAGCGCTCATACCTAGACAGAAGAAGGGTTATGGTGAGCATAAGTGCAAAAACAAAGTATTTAAATATACACATCTATTAGTGCTTTCAGTTTCATTGTCAGCTGAGCCACAGGCCCTGAGTGGAAATGGAGCTTTATTTAAATCAGCTGAACACCCTATGAAACCAGCTGTGATAATAACAGATAGAGCTGAGCTAAACCAGAACTGAGGAATGTAAATTGATGCTGCATTGTCACATGGCAGGGTTAGTCAGTCAGGTTGGTTCAACTTTTCAGACAGCTCTAGTTAAATGGTACACTGGAAGCACTGAAGTAAAAGGGCTGATAAATATCAAACTTATTTCACTGTCTAATATATTCCATCTAAAAGGTTAAAGGTGCCAGGAGTAACGTAGGAACATTAGTTGAGGTGTCTGATGATTAGTTTTGTGGTGCAGTGGGTACGCTGTTGCCACACGGGGAAGACCGCCTGGAGTTAACTGCCCTGCCAAGCACAAGGGTACTTTCTGTGTGGTGTCTGCGTGGGCTTCCTTCTACAGCTCAAAGACATGCAATCAGACAAGCTGAATGAAATATGCAGTAACTAAACGAAACATGTCAGTAGTTGGATCACTTGGATCACAGCCAGCTCCACTTTATTAAGAAGCTAGATGTTTGTAAAGCACTGTTTATTATTTTGGCTTTTAATTAGTTCAAAACATTTATTTGCAAGTATAAAACAGTTCGTCTGAACACCGTTTGACAACACAGCCATGCACTTTGGACAACCATCCAAGCCCAACCCCAAAATGATCTCAGATATTTCTCCTGCTATTTTGAAAGTTTTTCTACCAGCCAGAAGTTTGGCTCTAATGATGTCCTCAGTAGAGGGCACTGTAGAGTTTGGGTCAGAGGTTCCTATCTGTTTGATGCAGTGAAGGAAACAGAGAGACTAGTGCAGGCACATAAAGGACACCGCACACCATCTAAATTATACCAAACACCAACTACAGCTTACTGCAGCTGTGTAAAGGCTATTGAACAGCATCTAAAGGGCACTGCCCAACTTCTAAACACTACTGCACTGTGCGAAAACTACCCCACACGATCTAGTGGGTACTAGACTCCATCTGAAAACCATTGCTGCCATCTGAAGGCTACCGCACAGCAGCTAAAGGGTACTGCACGCCGTCTAAAGACTACTGCAGCCGTGTAAAGACTCCAGCAGCCATGTAAAGGCAAGCGCAAACCATCTAGAGAGTACTGCACACTGTCTAAATGGTATCACACACACAGTCTAAAGGGTATCTCTTTACAAAAGGCAAAATAAGTTATGATGTGTGTAGACTAGTAACGTTAGCTGGGGGAACAGACAGTTAGCATGTGTGCTTTTTAGATTGATGCTTTCCTCAGAGTACATTTCTGGGTGTCGTAGTTTCACTAGTTCTGTAAAAAAAAAAAAAATCTTCTGAGATTAATAAGTGTGGCATGTGAAGGGACTTCAGACTGACTGCCTTATCTGCATTTTTGTGACCTACAATAGCCTTTTGTGGTGTACTTCTGTATGTAATGTAAAGCCTCAACAGACCACACAGCTGGGAAGTTACAGGTTAGCTGTAGTGGTGTGAGCATGTTCATCAAAACAAAGGTTTGGAGTTTTCGCATCTGCTGTGGTGTGTGCGGTATTGCTAGTCTTTGTTTCTGATTGTCAGTAATAGGACTGCTAGTTAATTTGTGCTAAAGCAGACGTCATTTGTCCACATCAGTCAGGAAGGAACTCTTTTGGTTGTGTAGAGATCTATTAATGTTACTTTTTTTGGATAGACTTGTAGGACCCCAAAGCCCACCTAAACGTAAAAGCACCTGCATGTGCGAGTATGCGGTTCCCACCCACTGCTGCTTTTGTGAACAAAAACCAGGTCAAACTGTTGTTGCCAAGCACAGCAGCTCAAAGAGGAAGTAGCTTGGCGTGAGTTTAAACAGAACTGCCGCCTAAGCCCACCACTTTCTTTCTTTCTTCCTTTCTTTCACTCTCTCTCTCTTGCCGTCATTGTTCTGTACAGTAAAAGATGGATCAGGTTTACTTTGGAGGTCGGTGAGATTCGGGTAGGTCATCTTCATATATACTCAGTTGATTATTCCAGTATTCAGTGTTGTAAAACATGCTGGTTATATCCTACTTGGTGTTTGTTTAAAGGGACTTCAGACATTTAAAATGAAGAGCTTAATTCTCTCAGCGTTGTTGAAATCTGCCGACCATGTGAACTACTGAACAGTATGACTGTCGGGGTGACAAGAGAGATCAGATTAATCTGTGTTTAAAGTTGTGAACAATCCAGAATAACAATAAAGATTTGAATCATTAATGCTGCTTGTATTACAGATTTATATTTTAAAGTATGACCACAATACATGATAAAAACAATGTTGTAGTGTAAAGTTTTAATGTTACTAACTTAGAAAATATTGACACTCTGAATATATATGATATTTATTTAAATTCAAACAGAACATATCCTACTTAGTGTCCAGTTGTAAGGTGCTGCTATAGAAGCTAAAACTGCTGTTCTCCAGCTGTTAGGGTTTCGTTGAGTTGGTGAGAGCTGATGAAATAGATGGATGCTGCATTTATAAAGCCTGTGTTGTTTAATTATGACATAATTCATACTTTATTTTTACACAATCATTTTTCCACCTTTCTTCATCTTTTACAATCAAACAGGCTGTTCCTGAATGTGTGTAAATGAGCTCTGATTTGTCTTTGCTTCATTCATAAATCAGTCCGGCCTGAAGTGCTATGAATGGGCGGGGCTAAATTGCTTTAGGTGGAATTGGAGGAGCTAAATCCTGTAGACAGAAAGGGTGGGGCTAAACTGCTGTACGTTGAATGGGTGGGGCTAAACTGCTGTTGCCAAAATGGCAGGACTAAACTGCTATAGACTAAATGGCTGGGCTAAACTCCTTTTGGCAGAATGGGTGGGGCTACATTGCTGTAGGCGGAATGGGCGTTGCCTAACTGCTGTAGACTAAATGAAGGGAGGGAGGTATGTAAATGAGTTTGATCTTCATGACATCACGTAAGTAATCAATTCCAGCACTTGGAAGTTCTAATGGAACAACAAGCACGAGGAATTGGGTTATTCTGAATCATACAAAGAAATATTCCGCGTAAGTATGTGGGCGGTGGGGGAGTCGGAAGGCTTCGGGTAAGGGTAACTCCGGGAAGTCCCTCACTCATTGATGTAACTTGCTTTTCACTGTAGAGTTTCTCTAATGAGTGATCAGTGATGGACAATAACAAAGTAAACGTTCTTAATTTACAAAGTACTTTCTATTACTGCTATTGCTGTTTTTCAGGCAGCTATTTGGTGAGACCTTCACTCTGCTACATTTCTCTGTACAAAAATCTGCTTGGCACTCACTTCTAATTTCTACAGACAGTGTAAAGTAAAACCAGATTTTTTTTTCAGTTTACAAAAGGAATATATTCAACTTTCACAAAGGAAATCAACCCAATCAGAGCACACCTTTCACTAAACCCCTCCCCTCCCAACATTTTTGAGGATGTCCAATAGTAGTTTAGCAACAATAAATAGGGCTCTGACAAGCGCTCAAAATTGAAGAGTATTTACATATCAGATATCACACGAGTGACACATTTTACTCATTTACTAAACCGAACACACAAAAGGAGAAATGTTGTATTGTTAGAATATCTCACAATACTTTAAAATTTCATACTTAGAGGAGGCATAGCCTGCATTTATTCAGCATTTGAAACTGTTCTTTAATGTCTACATATCTGACTTTTGTTAGGTTCCGCAGTTACGCAGAACGGAATATTTGACTAGGATGCTGTTGAACAGGAAGCCAACTTCAGGCTCGTTTTAAGATGAACATCAGCCATGCCTGCTGACAGTTTGATTTCTTGGGAAGAGTGATAAAAAAAAACTCCTGATAACACATGCACAGCCTGGAATGAAAGATCTCTCCACATAATAAGCCATCTTCATTGCTACTGCTTGTATGCAAACGGTATGTTAAACTTAGCAACAATAAAAACAGGCTGCTTTGTTTTTTAAAGATTGATACATGTAAATGAGCTCTATTCAGATTGGATGTCTTGTACTGTGCCTTTGGACTTAAACACTCTTTATATCTTCAGCCAGAAAGGGAAGTGATACACTGGTGAAGGCGAAAGAGGCAGAAAAATCTGAATGAGATTCCTATTCATGACCTCACAAAAATATTGGAAACAGGCAGTTTTTTTGCACTATAGTTTCACCAACATGCCTCTTTTCTGAGGGGTCGGGCGAGGTGATAGGTTTTGTAACAATGTTTACATCCAGCTTCATCTCTTTTCAACTCTTTTATTTTTAGTTTTATTTCATAAAAACTATTCATTTAGTTTTCTGTGATATTACCCATTTAAATTTTGTATTATTGAAAGCAGGATTAAACAGTAAGAAATCTGCCATTGGAAATGTAGTTCATGTGAAAAAACCTTTAGTCTTCAGTGAGTAGGTGCTAAGGGGATGTGGGTGGGGGGTTAAATATAACTGGGAAATTCCACCCTCGCTGCAGTGACCTGCTGTATTTGCATGTCTGTAGAAGCAGGAGGCTCTGTGTCTACACTGATGAGTTTGATTATGAATATCTCACTTACTTTTCAAAGTTGAGTCCTGTGTCTACAGCGTGTGTGTAATAAATGTGCAGAATTTAGGTGTTCTTTCTGTGTTATGAACAGAACAGTAAACATCACTGCTCCCTTGCTTTTGTGTGGTACAGTGTGGTTTAGCCTGAAGGCACACACTCAACTACTGATTTGCATACAGTTGCAAACTGCATGTGTGCATGTACTGCTCTTGTTTTCACTGTACACAGTGTCAACTCCTTCTGTCGCTTCCCTCAGGTGGTTTTTGGGTCAGGTTGTAGAACTTTTACAGTTACCAGAGCTGTTAAGTACATATGCAGTTCACGCCAGTTTTTTTCCATATATATATATATATATGGAATATATATATATATGGATATACATATATTTTCCAATTGATTGATTTTATATATATATATATATATATATATATATATATATATATATATATATATATATATATATATATATATATATATATATATATATATATATAATCAATCAATTGTAACTACATAACCTACATATTTGGTACAGCACGTTCTTATTCAATGTTCATAAGCAATTATAAAAAAACAACTCCGACTATTAGTAATTATAGTAACACAAAATCTATTATTAATAGTAGTAGTGCCCTGTGATGAACTGGCAGACAATCCAGGGTGTTTCCTACTTTCTACCCGCTTGGATAGGCTCCAGCACCCCCTGAAGTTGAATAAATGAATGAATGAATAAATAAATGAATGTATTAGTAGTAACAGGAGTAGTAATAATTATTGGTAAAACTTTACATTAACTAACAAAAGCAGTACATTCGTTAACATGAAGTAATATATTATTAATGGTTATAATGCTTAACTAATGTTAAGTAAACATGTAGCATTGTAACATTATTTAACCATTGTTGTATTATTTCATGTTAACTAATGCATTACTTCATGCTAGTTAGTCAAAACTACAATACCAGTTAGCAATCTAAAGTGTTACATAATATTTCAGTGTCCAGTTAAATTAACTAATCCTACGTCATTTAATGGGACTCTTATTATGACAGAGTTATTGTTCCTGCTGAGTCTGACAGTCGAGGTACTGTGAGTAAGGAGTTTCGCAATCTCTTTGATAATTCAATTATTTATTAATTGTGTGGTCTTGACTCTCCTGTTCTGACCTGAACGAGTCCACCAAGGCAGGTTTAACCATGTGTGTCTAAATTAGAATAATAGCTGAGTACATTGTAACTAAATTACTGTCTTGTGCATTCAGTATGCAGCATTCATGCTGTGGTAGGTTTGTGTCTGAATGGTTCCTCTTGCGTGCATTTCTGCTTTTAACACTGGAACGCTGAGCTTATTTTATAGAGCTTACACTGAGGAACTCAACACAAGGTCTATCGATTTGATGGAAACAAATAGACACAAAGCCACAAAGAAAATAAAATGATTTGCAGGCCCGAAGGACAAACTGTGAATATGTGATTGGCTGCATAAAGCTGTCCTGCAGGCTGAGTTTTAGCTTGAGTAGTTGATTTTTGGAAGAAGGGTAACTGACTATAAACAAACTCCTCTTGAAGTTGGACTGAGAAGACTATGAGAAATTTCATACAGATCTTCTGTTGATTATTTGGGTTTGAAGAATGCTTTAGGAACTTTATTTTGATTTCTCCAAACATCCAGCAGAGGGAGCACCTGCTAGTTTTACACCATACTTGAGTATCTTTTTTTCTTTTATTCGGCTGAACGGTGTGATATTTCTATCACAGTGTTGTGGTAGTTAGCTGTAGCCTGTGTACTCGGTATCAGTTTATGATTGTGTGTCAGTCGTACTCTAATTGTGCTTGGAAATTGGCTGTTTGATGGACGTGTTAATTGCTGCCATAATTTCAATAATAATGAACAAATTTACAGGAAAGGCTACAAACACACTAGTCTTGCATGTACAGGTGGTCATGTTTACGTGGCATACACCCAAATTTTCCGCTATGGTGAGGGAACAATGTTTTAACTTTTTTTTCTCTCATTTTCTCCAGGATGTTATCCTTGCTGACTGACTGAAGTCATTATGAGTCGCTGTGAGGATTGGGTGTACTGTATGCAGTTGCTGGTGTATGTGCCAGGTTTGGTACTGGGTGTTCCTCTGAACCTGGCAGCTCTGTGGAAGCTGCGGAGTATCCAGCGTTGGCGTGAGTCTACTGTTTACCTGCTGAGTCTCATCATCAATGACACCCTCCTGTTGCTGTCCCTCCCCTTCAAAATACATGCCTACGACACACCCTGGACCCTGGGCCGCTCCTTCTGCTCCCTGCTGGAAAGTCTAGTGTACGTCAACATTTATGGGAGCATCCTGCTGAGTGTCTGTATAGCCTTCGACCGCTACATTGCCTTGCGCTTTCCGTTTGTGGCACGACGTATACGATCTCCACTGAAGGCTGCTCTGGTGTGTTTGTTCATCTGGGCATTGATGTTCTCCTGCAGTTACCCCGTCTACAGCTTACACCAAGGCAACATACCCTACTGCTTCCAGAACTTCTCCAATCGCACCTGGGAGAACCGTTGGATTGTGGCTTCCATGGAGACAGTGTTTTGCGGCAGTGCTGTTGTTATGGTGTTCTGCTCTGTCCAGGTGGTGAGGCTCCTGCGTGAACTTCGCAAGCGCAACCCAAACGACCCCAAACTGCGCAACAACAAAAGCGTGAAGATCGTCGTCAGTAACTTGCTTGTCTTCCTTGTCTGCTTCATCCCCTACCACATAGCAGCCTTACTGTACTTCGTCAATAAGACCAACAGGAGTATAACCGGAGGGAACCCAGAGCGCATGCTTCATCTGCGGAATTTCGTCCATAGCAGCCTGTGCATGAGCAGCGTGAACTGCCTGGCTGACGGAGCTTGCTACTACTTTATCCTGAAGGAGAACCTGCACACAGCAAAGCTGGAGCGTAGGGCCACTATACAGTCCATACATACACGGGATATAGTCTTATCAACATACAAACAAAGCACATTGGCCACAGTTCAAGATGCATCTGAAGGTAAAAAAGGCACTCCGATATCAATGAATGGATCTTCACATCCAACATGACACCATCAAGGGGAGGAACTGATGAATTTAGAAGAGCAGTCAAAAAGCTAAAGGCTAAAAAGCTATAGCTAATGTAACACATGAATATAAAGCCTAATTAGAAAAGTCAAAATCTAACAACAGCAGAGGCGTCTGAGCCAGAAGCTGGATTGTACATCAAAGGGAGGTGACATTCAGAGTGTACATGGAGTGTACATTCAGAGTTGGTAGCATTTAGTCAAATTTGGCATGCCAGTCAGGAGTGGCTGGCTTTCCTACTCTTCCTTTGCAAATGAGGATCGTGATGTGAGGATATTTCTGCATGGACAGAGAAGAAAGACAGCAGCTGACAAGTTTCCATGGCAACCCTGAAATTATGCTTTTTCATTTTTCCTGTAAAGCCTGTTTTCAAGACCATTATCATAATTCCTAAGAAACCTATGACTGCAGACCACATATCAGTACTAATGAAAACCCTGAAACCATAACATGCAAATATATATACAAAGCAATCAATGTAGGTCTTACTGATTTGCATTTAGCTGTACCAAATAGTTTACTGCTGTCTCCATTCTGGAACCCCTGTGGTTTCATCCCAAGTGAATTTTGGCCTTATATTCTCCCTTTAAAGTAGGTAACTGTATGAAAATTTACATTTAAACTTACAGATTTAATGTATGAGCTAAACCACTGCCTTCATAGTTAGGGTGTTTTATACAACAACAAAAACAAAGGTCTCAAAAAGACCACAGAAGAACCACTTTTTGATTAGAATCTTTCAATGGATGCTTCTTTTTAAGGTACCATAGAATGCATTCATGAAAAATGCCCATATGCGGTTTTACTAAAATTAAATGAGCTGTTTCAAGACTTGCTAGTAGTTAACGTTACCTGTACTAGCTACTTCCTTAAATTCCCAACATCAACACACACTGAATTAAGGTTGTTACTCACTATGAAAATGTCTGTTTAAGATGATTTGACTTCAGCTGTGAAAAGGTTCATAAAATCATGCAGCATTGCTGCTACTACCAAATAAACAACTTTGAATTCAAGTTCTGAAAGTGTCTGAAATTGGACAGCTGAGAATGGCTTCCTATACACTAATGTGTTTCACATATTTTCCATTCCAGCTTAAAAGGTGACCCAGTTACATTCAGCCTGAATTGACATATAGTCCACATAGTCCACCAATTTCATTGCCCTTGCTGCATTGTTGTTGTTTCACTGGTCTACAACATGACCTGGTAAATTTTGGGTATGTATATTTTGGGTGCATAAACATTAATGAGTCAGGACTGTTACTTAACAATGTAGGGTTGTAGAATTGGCTCATTTTACCCCCACTCACAGTATGTTAGACAAATACGTTTTTGGCATTCAAACACTTAAACAACTTAAATGACTATGTTCCAGATTACCTTAAAGTGTGTGTGTGTATAGAGTATATTCCAAAAATTACCCCTTAGATCTCCCTAAGTCTGATCATGAACAGCCCGATTTTTAATGCTTGATATTAATCAGCCCAATCTTTAATTAAGTTCAATATTTACAACCCTACATCCTGTAGCAGCAAGGCCATAGCCATGAATTGAACACTGTGGGGAAACCAGCCTAACCCTGAGGGGTTGAATACTCCATGACCATTGTTGGTTGCTGTGTGAATTTGTGGCTAATTATCCTTCCGAGTAACTTTGTTAACATTAGTGATGGCTGAGTCATTAGCTCTTGCTTACCTGCCCATTTTCACAACAAATGTTGTTTCCATTCAATACATTTTAGCAAATTAATATTTTTTCAAGGACACATATTCATGATTGTGTTACAATAAAATGTTTCCCATCAATTGATTAACTAATAAGAACGCTTACAGATTCTGACATTATATAACATGAGCGCAATATTGCTTTTTTTTATTATTTTACCTCAGTATGTTTCGAGGGGGTATTTTGAGCTTATCTGAATATTGAAGAGAGTATATATTGGGATTACTGCCTTGTTCTGAAAGCATACATCATTTTCTAAGACCATTTGTGAAGGGCCTCTAAAACAGTTAGGGTACTAGGTAATTAACAGTACTAAGTAATTAATGAATGAATGAATCAACTAATTAATTCATTAAAACAACACTTGAAAACGCGTGTTTTTTTATAGAAACTATAAAAATGATAAAAACTCTATTAATGTACCTTTGACTTATGGAATCAAAACTAAAATCAAAAACCAAAAATGAGAAACTACAAACCGGATTCCAAAAAAGTTGGGACACTAAACAAATTGTGAATAAAAACTGAATGCAATGATGTGGAGGTGCCAACATCTAATATTTTATTCAGAATAGAACACAAATCACAGATCAAAAGTTTAAACTGAGAGAATGCATCATTTTAAGGGAAAAATATGTTGTTTCAAAATTTCATGGCGTCAACAAATCCCAAAAAAGTTGGGACATGGCCATTTTTACCACTGTGTGGCATCCCCCCTTCTTCTTACAACACTCAACAGACATCTGGGGACAGAGGAGACCAGTTCCTCAAGTTTAGAAATAGGAATGCTCTCCCATTCATGTCTAATACAGGCCTCTAACTGTTCAACTTTATGGTTTACTGGTAACTTCCTCTTTATGATGCGCCAAATGTTCTCTATAGGTGAAAGATCTGGACTGCAGGCTGGCCATTTCAGTACCCGGATCCTTCTCCTACGTAGCCATGATGTTGTGATTGCTGCAGAATGTGGTCTGGCATTATCTTGTTGAAAAATGCAGGGTCTTCCCTGAAAGAGATGACGTCTAGATAGGAGCATATGTTGTTCTAGAACCTGAACATAGTTCTCTGCATTAATGGTGCCTTTCCAGACATGCAAGCTGCCCATGCCACAAGCACTCATGCAACCCCATACCATCAGTGATGCAGGCTTCTGAACAGAGCGTTGATAACAACTTGGGTTATCCTTGTCCTCTCTGGTCCAGATGACATGGCGTCCCAGTGTTCCATAAAGAACTTCAAATCGTGACTCATCTGACCACAGAACAGTCTTCCATTTTGCCACACTCCATTTTAAAAGACCCGTGGCCCAGTGCAAACGTCTGAGCTTGTGGAGCTTGCTTAGAAATGGCTTCCTTTTTGCACTGTAGAGTTTCAGCTGGCAACGGCGGGTGGCACGGTGGATTGTGTTCACTGACAATGCTTTCTGGAAGTATTCCTGAGCCCATTCTGTTATTTCCTTGACAGTGGCATTCCTGTTTGAGGTGCAGTGACGTTTAAGGGCCTGGAGATCACGAGCATCAAGTAGAGTTTTATGGCCTTGACCATTACGCACAGCGATTGTTCCAGATTCTCTGAATCTTTTGATGATGTTATGCACGGTTGATGATGATAACTTAAAAGTCTTTGCTATTTTACGCTGGGTAACACCATTCTGGTATTGCTGCACTATCTTTCTGCGCAACAATGGTTGAATTGGTGATCCTCTTACCATCTTGGCTTCAGAGAGACACTGACACTCTGAGAAGCTCTTTTTATACCCAATCATGTTGTCAATTGACCTAATTAGTGTTAATTGGTCTTCCAGCTGTTCGTTATATGCTCAATTTCCTTTTTCCATCCACTTATCTCAGTTTAAACTTTTGATCTGTGATATGTTTTCTATTCTAATAAAATATTAGATGTTGGCACCTCCACATCATTGCATTCAGTTTTTATTCACTATTTGTTGTCTATTTGTTACTATAAGTGTCCCAACTTTTTTGGAATCCGGTTTGTAAATAATATAAAAACTTATTAAATTACCCTGTAAGGCATGAAATGGTGCATGTTAAATCACTGTTATACATGACTGTAAGTGCTTTATTTATTATTAAGAAAAACCGAGATAAAGACGCATGTCTTCAATGGAAAACTACTGTTCCTTTAGAACAGACTGTTACTGTAGTCAAGTAACCATGGATTACAAGGAATATGGAGTCCAAATAATAGAATTTTTGTCATGTAATTATGAACACAACATAACACTGTTTAATGCACAAAGCTGCCAGTTATGTGTGTTTTTCATCACAGAATAACCACCATGATGATAGTGCTGCTGTCCTTTAGAACTTGTATGTACAACATATGACAAGAAATCACACCTTTTCCCCACAGGGGCTGAATCCCAAATGGCTCCCTGCTCATTGTTTTGTATACTCTTAGAAGTTACAATACTGACACAATTAGTACATAACATAGCTAACAGAGTCATTTAAGATTCAGACACATCCATAAATAGCACACTGTATGGATGTAGAAGAATTTAAAAATGTCTCATAACGTTTACATTTTTTTTACATGTACCTGACACGCTTATCCACAGCAACTTCAAGGTTAATCATATTACAGTTTGCCACCTTTTTGTCTGCTGGCTAGCTGGCCAGTCAAGTTCTCAGCTCCTCAGTTTGAATGCAACTTCATTACTTTATGAGTACACTTTGTGAGCCATGCAAACAGTGTAACAGTCAAAGATAATAACATTAACAACACAAGCTGGCACAAAAACTTGACTGGCACAAAAATACAGAATTTATTTGTGGTAAGGCGGTCATATATCTACGTTTACCAGCAGCTTCAGACCAAGTTTAGCCAATTACATTTCAGAATTGAAAACTAATGTGAATTAACTATAAATGTTTCAGGAATATTACATTTACTGTTTGAGCTTGAATGTATATTTGACAAAATATCAAAATTGGACCTCCCGCTGGGGTGGAACAGTTGAGGCGTGTTGCTTCCTGCTTCTCTTATTGTGGATAGCAGGAACATGTGAGACTGCACATGTGCCTTAGTGACGCAAATCTAAACCATGCAGTGCAAGTAACCAAACTGTATGTAGAAGCTGTCTGGCAAAAAATGTTGAATGGTTGTGATGGTTCATGTTTCTTCAGCATTACACAGTGGACTTTCACCACATAATGAATCATTATTTAAAATACGCTGCAGAACCACACAACAGGAAAACAACAATTATGACAAATAAAAGACATCTCAGTGAAAACACCCTTACTTAAACAAGTATTACAATATTATCACTATAAACAAAAGAATAAATAATTAATAAAACTGTAATAATTATAAATAAAGCAAACTGTAGTATCATTTATTATTATTATTACTACTACACAATTAATTTGTTTTGTCTTATTGAAGAGCTTCTGCTTTTACATACTTTATATCTTTTGAGTCGCAGCTTTATCACATAATTTCCTGTACAGTTGTGGATATACTTTCATTTTGAAGGTGAATGGTCAGTCCAAAGTGATGGTCAGCTCTGTAGATCATAGGACAGAAAGTCCAGTCTATGTAGAAAAATACAAGGCAATCAAGCGATCTAAAAAACAGCTAAGGTGTGCCTTTATCTTTGGTTTAAAATCAGCCTAAAATGAATGGAAACATATGGAGAGCTTCTTTCAAACCGCCCTCCTGTGCTGACTTCTGGCGTTTTGGAAAGCTGGGGGTCTAATGAGTAGGGACTCTCCATTTCTCAGGTGCAGATACTCACTAAGTATGACCCTAACGCAATGTTGACCCCTAGTGGCCAAACACCTCAGATCATCTGTAGGTAGTTGGTTGGGTAATTTTAGAATCTTTACCTGACCTCTTTGACGCTGCCCCCCCATGTGGTCAGAAAGGGATTAAATGCTGCTATTCGTTTGTAATGGGGTTTGTGCTGGCTTTGTGTTTAAAAAAAATTAACATTTAAATATATTACCTGTGACGTCACTCAGGCCCCCATCAGAGTCTGAATCGCACCAAAATGCTCTCATTTGTTAGTTAAAAGAAACATCTGTGCTGTTTTAATTCTCACGTTATGAAGCCATGAAGTTTGGTGAATGACGTCACTCAGGCCCCCATAAGTTATAACATAGTAGTGAATCCTGATACTGAATATTAGCCTGTAATAAAAGGATAAAATTAGCTGACAGAAAAAATAATCCATTATGTGATGATTCAATAAGGTAGTTATTTACCGTAATTCCGCATGGAATGCTAAATGGCAAAAAGAAGGCAAAGACCCAAGACGTGATTGTTTGCCTGACTGGCCACAGGATTTGGACTCCCAGTAGCTATAGATAATTGTCGATGGCCTTCGGAATTTGTATTCACCGCCAGTCAAATTTGAACGTGTGCTTTGACCAAAAAAGCGGCGAAAAGGGCAAAAGACCCGGAAGTGGTTGCTCTTGACCAGTTTCACGCAAGTGCAAAATTAAACCTTTCATTACGTATTAAATAACAATAACATTTTCACTTTACAGCCTAAAAAGGTCAAATAATCAGGCCTAGGTTGTGTGTACCCAGTAAATCACACGTATGTAATTTATAATTTGAGAAGCATATTTATTGGCACATGTTACACCGCTGAGCGTAAAAATGTTTTGAGAGGAAGTGAGTTAACGTTAGCTTACAGCACTCTAGCATGTTGTTATCTTTGAGAGATACGGTTAAACGTATTCATACATAACTACGTTATGTTAAATACGTCGTTGCTATTACAAGCGTTGTTTAATGTCTGTATTAACATTTGTTCATTTTAGCAATCAAGCTAATGGCATTTATGGACAGCCTCACCGGCAGGCACAACTTGCATCGGAAATGAAACACTGGATACGTCCTAAAAACAAAACTAACATCAGCCAGCTTTGTTAATTTTCTAAAAGCACTCGGATATTCTTAAACAGTAACGAAAGCTGCACATAAACAGATTTATATCGCAATTATAACTCACCAGACACTACTGCACACTCTAGGAGAAGCACAGTGGCGGTTGGGTCGAATCAACCGCAGAAATTCAAGCGACGCGCCGACTCCGGAAAAGATGATTCAGTGAGTCAGTTCACACCTCAGAGAGAGAATCACGAACCGAGCGACTCACGAATCGGTCTGCCCCAGTCCGCAGAAGCTCCTGGCCAGATGATTTAGTGAATCAGTTCATACCTCGAATCAATAGTTTCGTGAACTGAACGGGAACCAAATCGAGGGTCAGTGCTGCATCCAACAGGAAGATCGGATCTGGCGTTGGGTCGACTGCGGCGGTTCGTGAGCACACGGGAGGAAGGGGCTTTTTAAGCGATGTACTTCTAAACGTCTCCCCATGCGCTCGACCTACTGTTTTCAATCTAGCCTGGATTCAAAATGTGCTGCTTCAGCGCCAACTTTATGTGGACCAGAGAGGAAGAGAAATAGAGGTATTATTTAAAAAAAAAAAAAAACTAACGAAGAAGAAAACAATAAAACATGGAAAATTGTGGCATTTTAATTCTGACCTCTGTTTCTTTACCCAAAATCATAAAATGCAGCCAAAATCAGACCAACGTAATTGTTATGGCAAAATTCAACATGCAGTGACGACGTTTAGGCCAACGTTGGGCCAGCATGTACTTGCTATCTGGATTGAATCAATGTACCTGAAGCTTTAGTCCAGTGTTGGCTCTAGTATTAGCTATAGTTTTGGTTCCAGTGTTAGTTTTAAAGTAACTTTAGTGTTAGCTCCAGTGTTTGTGCCAGCATTGGCTTCAATGTTAATTGTAGTGTTGTCTCCGATGTTAACATCTAATGTTAGCTTTAGTTTTGGTTCCAGTGTTGGCAATAAAATTAGCTGTAGTTAGCTCCAGTGTTAGCACTAATGTTAATTCTAGTTATGTTAATACTGAGTTAGCAAGAAGGTTTATATTGTAGGGGGCACACTTTGATTAGGTTTGTGTATTGCAGTCTCTTTGTTGTGAATACTCTGGATATTGTTGGAGAAAATGTTGGAATGGGAACTAGGGCTGTAGTCCAACATTATGGGTACAGATAAACTATACATGTTGCTGTTATACTGCTTTTACGTGGTGTTCAGAGGGCCATATGTATGTGACGGGTCACTCCATAAATCTGTACTAAACAAACTAGGTGACACAGGAGCATGACAATAGATAGGCTTACATTAGTGTTTGGGAGCGTTATCTGCTAGGCCATGATGCATCAGACTTCATGTCCGGGTTCTATAGCTGCACTGGCACAGGCTCTAGGTGTTTTAATACAGCTGAATCCAAAAAACATACTGTTACCGTTCTAGTGCTTTCTTTGTGATAAGGAAAAAAGAGGAAATGCCTGCAGTTGACAAGTCAAGTTGCAAAAACAAAGAATGGTGCTGGTGTGCTCTAATGTTAGCTATCTAGCTAGTGGCATCCACTGGCAGAAGCGAAGCTGGCCCTTTGATACTGGATTTGATTTGGATTCCTTTGATACTGGTTACCTGCTATGAGCCCACATCTTTGTATTTCAGTTGTAAGGCATGTTAGTCAAACAAGGGCTGATGAAGATGGCTAGCTGTCTAGCTAAGGCAGAGCTGAAGCTAGTTATGTAGCTAGCACTAGCTGGGCAGCACATAAAACAACTAACAACCAGAACATGACAATGTGCGTTCATAGCAAGGAATTCCCTGTAAAACCTATATTATCAGTGAAACAAGTGGCCTGTTTGGTTTTTGCCCCTGGTGCTAATGCTAGCTAGACTAGCTAGCCAGCTTTTCCCTTATCCATTTAAGAATTGGAGCTCACGTTATCAATTGCAGTCATTTCCTTGTCTCTTTCTCATCACCAGGAATGCATTAGCAGGACGCAGTACTGTTTTGTTTTGTTTTTTTCTTTTCAACAAGGAACACAAACCTGCTGCATGCTGTAACAACTTCCGTGTTGCTGGTGTGACGCAATGGATAACACCATTTGTCACTGAGCTACCACCACATGTGGGAGACTGGGGTTTGAATGCTTGCTGTGCTACACCAATAAGAGTCCTTGGGCAAGACTCCTAACACTACATTGGCCTACCTGTAATATGATTAACCTTGTAAGTCGCTCTGGATAAGAGCTTTAGCTAAATGCCATAAATGTAAATGTCTGTAGAGGCTTCAACTTGGATGTGTTAACCAATGGGGTGGCAAGAATATAGATCCGTATAACCCACAATTGTGAATGAATAGCACAATTTAAAAAAAAAAAAGATTTACATGTTTTAAGAATGTCATTTGTTTTGAGGGTCCACATGCACGGCTTTTTATGTAAGACTTAACACTCAGATAGATGTGCTAATCCTGCTGTAGCTGTAGCACCCTGTAATGTCGCCAATGCTAACAGCAAGAAGATGGAGGAGATAAATAACATTATAATCACTGTATTAAATTAAGGCTATATTAGGTTATTTTTTTCTTCATGTTGTTCTGTTCACTACTGTTCACACTGCTGTACTGTGTGTGTGTGCGCGTGTCTGTGTTTAGCCGGATTACAGGGAGTGTTTCACACACACACACAATTGTGACCTTTGAACTCTGAGCAGTCAGCTGACCAGCCGAACATTTAGAACTTAGAGAGTGACCACAACACACACTGCCACGACCACACACACTCATACGGTCAGCAGGTGTGTGTGAGGGAGAGGAGAAAGACGGAGAGAGAGAAAGAGGTCAGCGTGGGGCGAGTTTGTACTGCAGCGTTCTCTCTGAGCCTCAGGTGAGTGACTTTACCTGTTACAGTCACATAGGACGGGCAAGGAAACTACAGCACATAGCGAGTGAGAGACAGAGAAGGAATTAGGGAGGAGCCGAGAGAGAGAGAATGGAGGGAGGGGTTTTACAGAGTTTTGGTTGGAAATCTGAATCAGAGAGAGAGAGAGAAGGAGAGGGAGATGAGCGAACAAATGAGTGTGTAAACCACCTGAGACTAAAAACACCTGAGGTCCAGAAGAGGGAGAGAGACAAAAAGAGGGACAACATATAAAAGGAAAGGAGAGAGTGAAACTAGATAGACGGAGAGCTGAAAACAACAAAAAAGAAAGAGAGGAGAAAAAAAGACGGGAGAGAGAAACCTAGAGGTAGAGAGACAGAGGTAGGAAGACTGTCTGCAGTAGGCCTGTGTGTCCCGCTGATGGATTTTCTGACCATTCTACCCAGTTTCCACCCATGATGTCAGAGGGCATTACCTTGGCGATGACATCGCTGTTCCGGGGTAAGTGGGGTCACAAGGCTGCAGAGCCTCTGTCACCCAAACCCTCGGCCACCCCTCCACCTGTGCAGGACGAGGAGGAGGAGGAGGATGATGAGCAAATGATCAGAGCACCAATCCGTCGAAACTCTAGATTCTACCGCAGCATGAGAAAAAAGAAACTACAGTCAACATCATCAGAACAGCAACACAGTAAGAAACAACCTGTTCATTCATTCATTCATTAGTCATTTATTTAGGCCTTCATTATCTTTTTTCACTGCAAAGTCAAAGTGTTCTATGCTCTAATCGTGAAACTCTTTCTGCTCTTTCCATCTTCCACTGTTACTTAAAATTTACATAAGGTTTACGTAATTTATTGTAGTTGTTGTATTAGTTTAAAGGGGAAATCCGTTTCTCAAATTCACACTGTTTCAGTATTTGAGATCTAAACAGAAGCATTCAGAGTGCTTGATGTAAACTGCCTTATTACAGGGACTCAGGTTTCTTTACAGTGGTGGTGATGGGAACCAGCAATCACCATCTCTACAACACAAATGCAGCCATTTTATTTACAGTCCAAAACTACCTGTGAACCTGCACGTGTCTTCCGGGGTTTTATGTCTAATGCTGATGATGGCAAAACAGTGTAAAATAAAATGTTTTCTTTGGGAACTATTTTGCCTCGCAATGGCCTGCACGTGTCCTTCCACAATGAACAGATTTCAAGGCCATAAATTCTCATACATCAGGCCATGTATTCATAACCATTCATGTAATAGCTTTCTGGGAGGGAGCTTATAGAGGTAGGTGAATGTCTACTTCTTATCACCACCACTGTGAAGAACTGTGGGTAAGTTAGCTTCTGTAGAACGGACCATTTCACACCAAGCCACTCTGAATGACTTTGTTTACATCTTAACCGTTTAACTATGCAGGAATTTTGAGCTGGTGAGCCATACATAGACTACAGCTGATGTTTTGTGTTCAGTGTTGATTTTACAATGTATATTGTTAATGTTATTTAGTTAGTGAGTTTCTGATGAGGATCTGAAAGTGAATGTGAGAGTGTATGTAGCAGGCCGAGCTGAACTTGGGTAGGAGTTTAGTTCGGAATGTTGTTTGTGAGAGTTGCTGTGTGTGTGTGTGTGTGTGTGTGTTGGTTGGTTGGTTTATTGTCAGACTGAGAACAATTAGCAACCACGCACACACTCATCTGCCTGCTTTACAAATCAAACCGGTCAGAACCAGATCAACAAGTTTAATAGTTCAGCATGAGTTGGAGGTGTGTGTGTGTATGTGTGCTTTTAGTGATGTCTGGTATTTAGGAGTGTAATATATGGAGGAATTTCAGAAGCCACTCCCACTTTTATTTGACACATCATGTGGCACACATAAAGCTAATCAAAAATTCAGACAGAAAGTCGCTCAGTTCAGTACAGAACATTCAAAAAATTCAGTTTGGTGCAGCATTATTTGTGTTAATGCTCATAGAATGACAATAAGCTGAAAAGACCCATATCGTAGAAAACCGTACTTGTCTCTCATTTTTAAATTCATTCGTTGTTTTTGTGATGTCACTAAAGCCAAATTTTTATTGAATTTTATAGCAATTTAGTCCCACCTCTTAAAGCAGCTTAGTCCCACCCATTTGGATTACTTACATTTGGATTACTTATCATATATATATAATGATAATAAAATCGTTGATAGGTTTGTTGTTTCGTATACCGATTAATTATAAGTACAAAAAGAGAAAGCGCACATAAGTTGTGTACTAACACTGGAGTTCTAAAGCTTCAGTCAGTGCTGTAAACACAAAATGTAATATAACACTGTAACATCTGGGACGCGAGCAATGATGTGGGCAAAATATAAGATCTGCTGTGTGATTGAAATTACATGCTGTGTATTAGAGTTATTAGTCGGCAAAGTTCAGTATGTTAATATTAGACTTTAATGGATGATGATGTGGTTGAAAATGAAGAGAGTTGTTATTGATTTTATAATACTGAGTGGTAAACCAAGACTGCCAGAACGCTGCCTTTAGTTCAGACCTATAAAACCTCAAAACTTAGTTCAAAAACAGGAAAAAACATTTATGCAATAATGCTAATTTCTTCTAACGCCCTATGGGATTTATTATAGTGTATAGAGAAGCTTGTAAAAGACACTCAAAACGTTTTATTGTTTAACTGCTGCTGTATTTTCCATTCATAACAACCAGAGATGGACACTAACTCAGTAAATGTAATTGGTTACTGTTACTAGGTAGTTGTGTTGGTGTACAGTAACTGAGTAAGTGTAGTTTGTTGGTGTACAGTAACTGAGTAAGTGTAGTTTGTTGGTGTACAGTAACTGAATAAGTGTATTGTGTCGGTGTACAGTAACTCAGTACCTGTAATGTGTTAGTGTGTTGGTGTATAGTAACTCAGTAAGTGTAATGTGTTAGTGTGCTGTAAGTAGTGTGTTGGTGTACAGTAACTCAGTAAGTGTAATGTGTTAGTGTACTGTAAGTAGTGTGTTGGTGTACAGTAACTCAGTAAGTGTAATGTGTTAGTGTGCTGTAAGTAGTGTGTTGGTGTACAGTAACTCAGTAAGTGTAATGTGTTAGTGTGCTGTAAGTAGTGTGTTGGTGTACAGTAACTCAGTAAGTGTAATGTGTTAGTGTACTGTAAGTAGTGTGTTGGTGTACAGTAACTCAGTAAGTGTAATGTGTTAGTGTACTGTAAGTAGTGTGTCGGTGTACAGTAACTCAGTACGTGTAATGTGTTAGTGTACTGTAAGTAGTGTGTCGGTGTACAGTAACTCAGTAAGTGTAATGTGTTAGTGTACTGCAAGTAGTGTGTTGGTGTACAGCAATTCAGTAAGTGTAATGTGTTAGTGTACTGTAAGTAGTGTGTTGGTGTACAGCAACTCAGTAAGTGTAATGTGTTAGTGTACTGCAAGTAGTGTGTTGGTGTACAGCAATTCAGTAAGTGTAATGGTTTGTGTACTGTAAGTAGTGTGTTGGTGTACAGTAACTCAGTAAGTGTAATGTGTAAGTGTACTGTAAGTAGTGTGTTGGTGTACAGTAACTCAGTAAGTGTTAAGGTGTACAGTGTAAGTAGTGTGTCGGTGTACAGTAACTAAGTACGTGTAATGTGTTAGTGTACTGTAAGTAGTGTGTTGGTGTACAGTAACTCAGTAAGTGTAATGTGTTAGTGTACTGCAAGTAGTGTGTTGGTGTACAGCAATTCAGTAAGTGTAATGTGTTAGTGTACTGTAAGTAGTGTGTTGGTGTACAGTAACTCAGTAAGTGTAATGTGTTAGTGTACTGTAAGTAGTGTGTTGGTGTACAGTAACTCAGTAAGTGTAATGTGTTAGTGTACTGTAAGTAGTGTGTGGTGTACAGTAACTCAGTAAGTGTAATGTGTAAGTGTACTGTAAGTAGTGTGTTGGTGTACAGTAACTCAGTAAGTGTAATGTGTTAGTGTACTGCAAGTAGTGTGTTGGTGTACAGCAATTCAGTAAGTGTAATGTGTTAGTGTACTGTAAGTAGTGTGTTGGTGTACAGTAACTCAGTAAGTGTAATGCGTTAGTGTGCTGCAAGTAGTGTGTTGGTGTACAGTAACTCAGTAAGTGTAATGTGTTAGTGTGCTGTAAGTAGTGTGTTGGTGTACAGTAACTCAGTAAGTATAATGTGTTAGTGTACTGTAAGTAGTGTGTTGGTGTACAGCAATTCAGTAAGTGTAATGTGTTAGTGTACTGTAAGTAGCGTGTTGGTGTACAGTAACTCAGTAAGTGTAATGAGTTAGTGTGCTGTAAGTAGTGTGTTGGTGTACAGTAACTCAGTAAGTGTAATGCGTTAGTGTACTGTAAGTAGTGTGTTGGTGTACAGTAACTCAGTAAGTGTAATGCGTTAGTGTGCTGTAAGTAGTGTGTTGGTGTACAGTAACTCAGTAAGTATGATGTGTTAGTGTACTGTAAATAGTGTGTTGGTGTACAGTAACTCAGTAAGTGTAATGTGTTAGAGTACTGTAAGTAGTGTGTTGGTGTACAGTAACTCAGTAAGTGTAATGTGTTAGTGTACTGTAAGTAGTGTGTTGGTGTACAGTAACTCAGTATGTGTAGTGTGTTAGTGTGCTGTAAGTAGTGTGTTGGTGTACAGTAACTCAGTAAGTGTAATGCGTCAGTGTACTGTAAGTAGTGTGTTGGTGTACAGTAACTCAGTAAGTGTAATGTGTTAGAGTACTGTAAGTAGTGTGTTGGTGTACAGTAACTCAGTAAGTGTAATGTGTTAGTGTACTGTAAGTAGTGTGTTGGTGTACAGTAACTCAGTAAGTGTAATGTGTTAGTGTGCTGTAAGTAGTGTGTTGGTGTACAGTAACTCAGTAAGTGTAATGCGTTAGTGTACTGTAAGTAGTGTGTTGGTGTGCAGTAACTCAGTAAGTGTAATGCGTTAGTGTACTGTAAGTAGTGTGTTGGTGTACAGTAACTCAGTAAGTGTAATGTGTTAGTGTGCTGTAAGTAGTGTGTTGGTGTACAGTAACTCAGTAAGTGTAATGTGTTAGTGTACTGTAAGTAGTGTGTTGGTGTACAGTAACTCAGTAAGTGTAATGCGTTAGTGTACTGTAAGTAGTGTGTTGGTGTACAGTAACTCAGTAAGTATGATGTGTTAGTGTACTGTAAGTAGTGTGTTGGTGTACAGTAACTCAGTAAGTGTAATGCGTTAGTGTACTGTAAGTAGTGTGTTGGTGTACAGTAACTCAGTAAGTGTAATGTGTTAGTGTGCTGTAAGTAGTGTGTTGGTGTACAGTAACTCAGTAAGTGTAATGTGTTAGTGTACTGTAAGTAGTGTGTTGGTGTACAGTAACTCAGTAAGTATGATGTGTTAGTGTACTGTAAGTAGTGTGTTGGTGTACAGTAACTCAGTAAGTGTAATGTGTTAGAGTACTGTAAGTAGTGTGTTGGTGTACAGTAACTCAGTAAGTGTAATGTGTTAGTGTACTGTAAGTAGTGTGTTGGTGTACAGTAACTCAGTAAGTGTAATGTGTTAGAGTACTGTAAGTAGTGTGTTGGTGTATCTGTCCCTCTTTTTGGCTTAAATGCGCATAAAAACGCAACATCAAACAAAAGAAGGGTGAAGTGAGCCCACCAATCAGGGTGCAGTGGGCAAGTTGTTTTGAGCTTGTTTTGGCCTGTTGTACAGATCTTGGTTCTAGCTAATGGAAACTGTTCTCTTTCAATGTTCTGTGCTTCTCATCATTTGAATAGACATCACTGTCAGACTAATTCATGACCTTCTACTGGTGGCTGGTGGACCGAGAGTGAGACCAGAGTCTTTACAGCTGAAATTAGTTTATTAAGCAAAAGTCTTGTTTCAGAAGTGATGGATGTTAGAGCCATACTAAATAGATAAATAAAAAGGGGACTTTGTGGGCTGGAGGTTAGGGAGCCAGCCTCTTAACAGGAGGGTTACTGGTTTGATTCTCTGATCCGAAAGTACATGACTGAAGTGTCCTTAAGCAAGACATCTAACCCCCAACTATTTCCCTGGAACTGTGGATAGGGCTCACTGCCGTGTGAGAGAGAAAGTATATTTGTGTTTTTCACAACAAAGCTGGGTTAAATATGAAAGACGAAGTCCTCTGTGTGCAGGCATGTTTGATAAATAGGTCTAAAATTCTAATGTCTGCTTTTACTTTCCATACTACAAGCACATTTGAAGGCAAATACTTTTGTACGTTTACTCAAGTGGAGGTCTAAAGGGAGGAGCTTCTGCTTACTAGAGGAATATTACCCTGCATATCTTTGCTTTAACTCAACTACATGGTTTGTGTACTACATCCACCACTACTAACAACTACACAAATTTTGTTTATACTATAGTGACTATAGTCACTTATCTAGAACTTCCAGTGGGACTAGAGCAAAATATTTTGCCATTGAGTAAAATTAAAGTGTGCTGGGTTGAGTCCTCCATCATTTCTTATGTTGTTAGTCAGTATGATGTGTAAAGCCTTCAATCAGCTCCCGAAGTCCTAACCAATGGGAGTGCTCGCTTGGCTGTATGCAACTATATAAAAGGTGCATACATAATTTTGGGAATCACCAAAGACTCCACAATACAATATTGTCATGATACTTCAGTCACAACAGTATATTACTGTGATTTTAAAATATTGCGAGTTCTGAGTACACCAAGGACATATTTAACACATTTAATTTCTAGAATATATTTAACACATTTAATAGTTTTTAACTACATATTTTGTACCCAGGTTAAACCTTGGCCAACGTCTGTTTTAGCTATTGAGAGAAAGTTTTCTTTCTGTTCTTGTCACTTCAGTTGTTTTTATTGCAGCATATGGGTTTGTCAAGCAGACAGAGTGTCTATCACTGTCATAAAAACCTCTATTTAAATTTATATAATAAAATATCGATACTTGGCACCTGACTACCATGATAAAGATAATTCTGGTAGGACAATTTTCTGTTTTTACTTTTGAGATTTTTTACTTTTTTTGTTTCCAACCAGAATGAAATAGTGGAATGACATTTTAACTGCAGCACTTACAGAAATTACATGTTAAATGCAAAAGAAATACAACATTTTTTTTGTTCACAGACGTCAGGTCTTTAAAGATCTAGACAGTTCTTAAGGTTGCTCATTGGTCAAAGAAAAAAAAGAAAGTACCCTAAAGTTTTTAAGCTCTTTTTTTAACGCTTGTCATGATCTAAAACCTTCTCCTGTTGTTCAGAAATAGTTGCAGTGTGTGTTTACAGACCGTTTGCTGTATTAGCCTAAATGATTGTCTGACAGTGTCCTACATAATCCTGAAAACATTGTAAAGTCCCTGAGATTAGAACATGGATGCATAAACACCTCTCAGATTTGTCCTGCACTTTAACCTGTATAAGGAAGCTCCGCAGGGTGTTTTTTCATCCAGGCGCTGCTTTTGTTTCATGGTGGTATAAATGGGATGGGCTGAAGGGGTAAAGTACATGTCATGTGAACATGTGTTGACCAAGGCACTGATATTTTATTAAATTATACATGAACAGTATCCAGCAAATACATGGACAGTAATGAGTGAAATATCTGAATGTTTTTTTTTTTCTGACCAGTGTTGCGAATGCAATTTAAACTTGATATTATTATTTATAAATTAATATCCAGGCCAAAAAAAGTAGTGCATCCACTTTTCCCGCCGGAGGCCTGGACATAGCCAACTAGCGTGCAAGACAGTCAGTTAATTATAGTTCTGTTCATGTAGATAGCACATGGGTTGTTTGAGATGGCTCTAACACGTTTATAGGTGGTATACAATCACTTTGGTGTAGGCAACATTTTTGACAGTGCTCTTGTGATTTGAAAATTGCACTCTTTCAAATTATGATTAAAAACAATTAAAAATTAAAATGAAATCTTTCCGTTTCAGTCGTACTGGCTAACCACTAATGAGAGAGGCTAAGCAGTATTTTGCTAGCTAGCAGGCCACTAGATTGTTGGTTTAGTACTTTGCTACTAAGCTACTTTAGTGCCACTTTGTTTTCAGTTTTTTTTTCCCCACATACGCTAATCGTACCGCTAGTACTGTATACATACAGTTTGTTCTTTATTTCAGCATGATCATTTTCTATGTACCTATACATATACAAAATAGTTTTTAATATTTCATGTAATATTATTCTCATGTAAAATTGAACAAAATGTACACTTACATTTATGAGCTGTTATAAAGTATTAAGTGCAGCTAATGTGATGGTGTATTCCTTTAATCTACTTATAGTCCTTTCTGACCTGAATGACCATGAGAAACTCTAAATGATTAGAATGATTGTGAATGATAATGAATTTCCCCAAATGATCCCTTGTTATCCTAAATTATTGGCAATGACCTTGAATGATCTCAGATAAACAATCCATAATAACCCCTGAATGACCCCAAGTGATCGCTAATTATCCTAATTATGCCCAGTAACACTGCATGATCCAGAATGACACAGAACAATCTTTATTGGCTGTAAAAAATTAGAATATTTAAAAATACTCAGAATAATCAGAAAATTCAGTTGGATCTTATTGCAGAATAACTTTTCTTTATAAAAACGTTATTTGTCAACATTGTCCAATACTCAGAGGGACACATACTGAGCGGTTTAAGACTGTATGAGATTTATCATCCAGGTACAACCAGCAGGTAAACATCTTACACATAGCAGGTGCATGGTTGTGCTGTCATTTATTGTAATTATATGCTAATATTTCATATTGAAATGATTCTGATATGTCTTGTGTGTATTTGCTATAGAGACACCCAAAATAATTCCCATCTTATCAGTTCAATGATTAACTGTGTCAGATAAAGAATATATCCTGCCAGTAAACATACTTAAATAATGGAAATAATGACCTTCCTTTAGTGGTACCTCCAAAGCCTAGCCCCCCAAACAAATACATACAGTGTTCAGTGTTCCCTCCTAAAACCCTGCCTTTAAACAATACAGCCCTTCCCTTTAATGTTCCCTTCAAAGCTCTCAAATTAATATAGCTCCATTTTTCAGTGTTCTCTTCAAAGCCCTGCCCTCTTTGGACTTTGTCGTGGCACCTCGTGTACATTTATGATGGCAGTATCTGTGTTTCACTTTACTCTTACTAGCCAGTCAGCACTCAGACTCAGCAGTAAAGCTAACCAATTAGCACACAGTACCAGTAATGATAACCAGTCAACACTCAGTAGCAGTAATGCTAACCAGTCAGTACCCTGTAGCAGTAAAGCTAAACAGTCTGTACCCTGTAGCAGTAATGCTAACCAGTCAGTACCCTGTAGGAGTAATGCTAATCAGTTAGTACCCTGTAGGAGTAATGCTGATCAGTCAGTACCCTGTAGGAGTAATTCTAGTCAGTCAGTACCCTGTAGCAGTAATGCTAACCAGTCGGTGCTCAGTAGCAGTAATGCTAATCAGTCAGTACCCTGTAGCAGTAATGCTAATCAGTCAGTACCCTGTAGCAGTAATGTTAACGGATCCGCATTCAGTAGCAGTAATGCTAACCAGTCAGTGCTCAGTAGCAGTAATGCTAACCATTCGGCACTCAGTAGTGATAATGCAAACCAATCAGTACCCAGTAGCAGTAATGCTATACAGTAAGCACTCAGTCATCAGTGATACTAACCAGTCAGTTTTATTCTATTCTATTCTATTCTATTCTATTCTATTCTCTGCTATGTTATTCTACTGAGTGTTAATGCCATATTAATGTTAACAGCTGCATGACCACAGTTAAGCTTTAGAATCTTCTAATTTTCTGGTTTATATTTATATTTTTCCATCATTTTTTCCACAGGCCCCTCCTCTTCTTCTAGATCCCAAGTAGATTCCGGTCGGAACAGTGTGGTCAGCAGGTCTCCCCTCACACCCCGTAATCACCGGTGAGTTAACTGTGTTATAAAAGGGCTGAGCCCCCAGTGGAACCGGAGTGGTACATTTCATTCTCTCAAACACACACTGTTAAAAAGGCAGCCATACACACACATCAAGGTCACTCTGATTTATTTAGTTTTCCAAAGCAGCTCAAATATATAACCTTCCCCTCCTCACACACACACACACACACACACACACACACACACACACACACTTAGTGTGTGTGTGTTTAGGCTAAGCACAAGCTCACTGGAGTCGCCTGCTCTGTTTCTTCTCTGATTCTTGGTTAAGCGTCTTTTTGCTTTAATAACAGCTGCAGTGCTGTGTAGTGAGGATTACAAAGGGTGTGTCTGAGAGACTTCCTGTTCTCTCTAGTCCATACTAACATCTAAGCAGAACATCTGACTTCTGAGCAGAACATCTGACTGCTCACAGTCCAGTGTGGGGTGTCTGTATGTGATCTGAAGAGACAGGCGTAATCCTCACCTGGCAGGATTGGTTCTGTTATTAAGACAGTTAGATGCTGAACAGAAGTTTTGAAGCAAAGATCTCAGACGTAGAGCGCTTGTGATAAGTGTGTGTTCATTGTGTGTTTATCTGAACATTGTGTGTGTGTGTGTGTGTGTGTGTGTGTGTGTGTGTTTGTGTGTGTGTGTGTGTGTGTGTGTGTGTGTGTGTGCGCGCATGTGTGGAGGCTTACACTATCTTTTTTTTTATTTTTGTTCTTTAGCCCCTCCTCTCTTGACTCTGGTTGTTGGTTGCTAAGCGACGGGCCAGTGGGCGGAGCCTCCTCTCGGTCGTCGGTAGCGACGGGAGATTGGCGGCGCAAAGGAGAGATGGAGGAGCTGAGCGTTCGGACCGGAGCCTGCAGCGTGCAGGATCAACACACACTCGCACACAACAGGTAAGAGCAGTGTGCATGCGTGTGTGTTTGATTGTGTGTGACTGCTGAGACTTCTGATAAAGGTATTTATTTAAATTCCTCCGTAATTCAGTGACTGAGAAGTACACAGAGTGACTTAGTGTGCAGTGGTTCTTGGTCGAGAGATTTCTTCGCAGTGGTGGTGATAGGAACCAGGAGTCGTGATGTTTTCAACTCAGATATATTTAGCCTGCAAAACTATCAGTGGACCTGTAACGAATTTCACAACTCCCTGTGAAGAAGCCTTTAGGAGTGGAAGTCTGGTTCGTCTCACCAACACTGTAGACAATCCTGTATGGTTTTCACACCAAAAGCTCTGACGACTCACAATCCCCTTAATTATGTAGAAACATTGGGAGAAATTGCTGGAATGTTTTTAATATGGATTTTATGTTTTTCTTTTTTTTTTCAGCTTCAGTTTGTGATGTGTTTAATGCTGTGTTCTTGTTGTGGTGTTCGTGCAGATTAATGCAGAGCGGAGAGAGCGAGACCTCACTGGAAAACTACAGCCACAGTTTAAACATTGTGAAGAGCGTCCGTGAGTGCACACACACACACACACACACACACACACACACACACACACACACATATACACACACACACAGCCGAATATGTGTTTATTTGCTGTCAGAGGGAGGAAAGCAAAATTAAAGTGTGATTGTGTGAATCGTGAGGGACGTTTCAGCAGAGTGTGTGGGTGGAGGGCAGGTGGACTGTGTGGGTTTTGGATCTTTTTCATGCACTGCAGCAGTAAGGCACAGTTTCTTCCTTGCTACCATAATACAGTCCACTCTATTTCTCGCTCTTTCTCCTCATTCCTCCTGCATCTCTTCATACGTATTATTGTTTGTGAATAGAACTTTGGAACCGGGCCCATGACAGGAATCGAGCCTGGGACAGAGACTGGAACTAGTCTTGAAAAAAGAACAGTAACCTAGAAAGAGACTGGGATAGAGACAGGGACAAAGACAAGGATCTAGAAAGAGACAAGGATCTGTACAGAGACTGGGAGGCTGGGACTGGTACAAGGACAGACTGAAACAGGGACTGGGACAGAGAAGAAATATGGCCCAGGAGATGGACCAAAAACCTGGGCTAGAATCAGGGATGCATGAGGTGCATGACTTACGGACAGACAGCAGGGGCTGTTAGGGGACAAATAGCACAGGCCACTTGGGGACAGAGAGAAAAGGGACATTGGGACAAAGATAAGGGGTTGCTTGGGGAAAAAGAGCAGGAGCCACTTGAAGACGAAGAGCAGAAGGGAAAGTTTGGGGCCAGAGATCAGGGAAGGCTGAGTTATGGACTTGGTAGTTAGATGTAATTGTAGTTGAATCATTTAAAGGGATATCCTAATCCATCAGCAGTAAGATGCACTGTGCAGTAGTATATGGGCAGAAACCTGGTGGCATGAATTTGGCACTGATGCCTCCCAGTGTTGCACACCTAGCTTAATACAGGGGGTGCAACAAAACATGCAAAAAGACAATCTACAAATTCTACACTCTTAAATCCGGGATCACTTACAAGTTATCCATATCAACCTTCATATGTCCTCAGAACCATAGCACTGACTTGTCTTTTTGTGTGGGGCAGTTTTGGTGGTCACCAGGTCTTTTCTGATTCCTGTTTTCTCTGGGGCTTTTAATCAGTTTTTGGACTCCAGTTGCAAGAGCTCCTGTTGTCTTTCTTTTGACTCTGTCCTTCCTCATGTAAGTGGATGATATTATGTCTAATCTCATCACAAATAACTCTGAAAAATAATAACTTGGCTTGAGTGGACCAAAATTTACCCCAAACCCACCAAATGAGAGAACAAGCATTTTGTTACTGCCTTTGGCTCCTTGAGTTTCCCACTTAACTTGAAAGATGATCAGTCAACTGCCTGAAGTTTAATTGTTTAGTTTTGCACTGCAGGGAAAAGACTAATTTAATAGAATTTCATTTTAAAGAGATTTCTGTCTAACACTGTTATGGAGCTGGATCAGTTTTATCAGAGAAGGTCTGCTAATGTAATTTGTTGGGATACAACTTGCAAGTTCTTCTCCTCAGACATTCCCCAGAGGTTCATTTCACTATTAAGACTTAATTAAATAGAACCAAACCAAACAAAGTTATCAGTTATCAGCAGATCCAATAACATTAAATGAGCTTATTCAACCTAATAAATATTACATAACAGAACAGAAATCACTCTAAACATTCAGTTTTTGTAGTTAGTCTCCTAATTAGCCCATCACCAACGATGTTTTATCAGCAGCCCCAGTTTAAAGTTAAGGCCAAAGGGACGATAACTTTACAAATTATTCTTAACCGTTAATGTATGATGTAGAAAACTTTTAATCAGAAAGAAAAAAATTTGGTTTTGTTGGTGACCTACCATGCTGGCTATTTATTTATTTTATATTGATTTATTTTTACTTTTTATTTATAAATCACAGATCTCGTCACTCAGGTTTCAGCACGTCCCAAGAAAGTAGTCCAGCTCCAGCAGAGCTTTAGACTTCCAATACCTGTAACCTACACAAGTCTCCAGTTCAAATATATACGTAAGAGTGATTTTGTCTCGTTGTGGTCAGAGGAGGTCCTGCACTACATTAAGGTTGGCAGCAAGTTAAAGCAAGTTAAAGCCCCCGTAAACATGCAAGTTAGAGATGCTGCCGATTTTAAACATTATATCATATATTAGTATATAACATATGTAGCTGTTAGTTGCGATTGTGGTGATTATATTCATTGATTCCAATGCAGCCCTCGATCATGGTTACAATCGATTATTGTATGTTGGTACATGATAGCATGAGACGGCACTTAAGCGATGATCTAAATTACAGAGAGGAGCTTCTTCATTGTGGTAAATCCCAGAAAGTTATCCAAGTGCAGCAGATACAGGCAAAAGTGGCTACCGAAGCTTATGTGTGTCAGAACAGAGTGCTACACTGACTCAGCAGATCATATATAATGCTAGCATTAATGTTAGTATAGGTAACTCCAATACTGTGGTAGTTACTTAAAAACACATGAGCACATTACAATATATATTGTATACTCAGTACACCTCTCTAACTAGAATCCTGGAAGAAGCAACCTCATCCCACATTAATGTATGAATGTAACGCAATAAATTTAACGCAATTACTGTATGAATGTAAAACGACGTGGATGATATAGTAAGATAAGTTCCCTTAATAAACAAACTTAAATAAAAAAAGGTTGTAGCAGTAAGTAAAATATATTAATACTAAATTATTAATAGTAAAATAATATTGTTAGAGTGTTAGAAAGATAATTATTACATATGTAGACTTGACCTAAGGTGGTTTCACTTGACAGATATCACTTATTACCCAGAGGCTCAACTAAATTAAAATGCTTTTCCTGAATCTGCCCTGTTATTGTTTCACTTCTCTTTGAACGTTCTTCATTCTTAATAGCAGAGCTGTGTTCTCTGTAGATGGAGACACAGAGAGACGTTCTGCTGCGCACAAAACACTACATTACATTTACATTTTAACGCCTTGTAACATTTTACAGTTGCTCCTGCTAAACTCTCTCCCTCCCACTTCCTTATGTAAGTACACCCACCTGAAGGACATTACGCAACCACCTCGCTGTCCAAAGTCACCTTTTCAGACACCTCTCTCTCTCTCTTTTGCTGCTTTCCTACGCAGTGCTATTATCAGTCTGAGATTCAGAGCTGTTGCTGCAGTGGGTGAGCTCATTTCTCTCCTCGAAGCTGCAAGAACTCACACACTGTTCTGCCATGAAAACCCAACATGACTGACGGCTCTGCTGGTTAATATTAGGATTCGGGTGGGAGGAAGCTGCTAAAGGCTCGGCTTATCGCTTAGAGCCCTGCAGCAGCTCCTCTAACTCTACAATACTCACAATCACTTATCAGCTTTAAGAAATAATAACAGATCCCGACTGGTTATATTCTCTGGGTGAGAACCTGTTTTTAGTGTGGGCAACGTGTGTATTTTGCTTCTTTTATTTGATCGATGAAACATTATTTATCTCCTACAGCACCCCATTATATTCTGCAATACAGCCGTGCTAAACTGACTCACAGAGATTCAGTCATGCTGGTGGGAGTACAGATGAGTTGCTGTTGCCCTTGAGATCAAACACAGCATGCCTTTAATTATAATCCGTCAATGCTTACTTTTAGTGTATGGAATTTAACGGGAATTTGATTGTATTTAACACCAATTAACATGGTGAGTGCTGTACACAAAGAACGACTTAGAAGACTTCGTACATACTGTAATAGCCTGTGACTGATTAGTCTGTGAACTTGTAGTTGGTTAACCTAGTTAGCCTGTGGTTTGTTTGCCTGTGATTGGTTAACATGTGATAAGTTAGCCTGTGGTTTGTGTGACTGGTAACCCAGTGGTTAATTAACTTGTGGTTAGTTTGCCTGTGGCTGGTTAACCTATGATGAGTTAGCCTGTGGTTTGTGTGGCTGTGATTGGTTAGCTTGTTGTTAGTTAGACTGTGGCTGGTTAACCCGTAATTAGTTAGCCTGTAATTTTTTTTTCTGTAATTAGTTGGCCAGTGATTGGTTCCCCTTTGACCAGATAACTTGTGATTGGTTGGCCTGTGATTGGTTACCTTGAGACCAGATAGCTTGTGATTTGATAGCCTGTGATTTGTTTGCCTGTAATTAGTTGGCCTTGTGACCAGATAGGTAATTTGTTAGCCTGTGACAAGATAGTAAGCTGAATTATAAGCCTATGATTGGTTAGCCTGAATGTGTTAGCCTCATGATTTGCTAGTCTGTGACTGGTTAGCCTGAGATTTGTTAGTGTCAAAGCTTGGTCTGTGATTCGTTAAGCAGAGATTGGTTGGCCTGTGATTTACTGCATTGTGACTGACTAGCTTGGGGCTTGGGATTGTTAGCCTGTGACCTGCTACTGTTTGTAACCCTATGTGTTTTATAGATAACAGTATTGTATTAAGCCTTTCTCATTGTTTCTGTGCGCAGCATTCCTGTATCAGGAATATCGGGATACGTCGGAGCAGCAGGAGATTGAACGGCGTCGGCAGAGGGATGGCTTACCCACAGCAGGGCTGGGGTCGGGGGTCACGGTGGAGTCAGGGGTCACGGTGGGATCAGGGATGATGTCCCCTCCTGCCCTGCAGCTGCAGTTGAGGAACACGGGACGGTCACTAAGCCTGTGGCAGAACCTGGAGGTTGTGCAGAACAGTGGCCTGCTCAGCAAACTGCCTCAGCGCGAGATCATACTGCAAGAGGTAAAACATACACACCTCAGAGAGTCCATTAGATCGCTGGATAAAATCTTCAGATACATCTGTGCGTTTATATATCTCTAGGTGATATGCAATAATAACCAGGCATTCAAGGTGATTTCTGTTTCATGTTTGTTTAGTTCATTTTCTTTTAATAGAATCATGTTTGTATTTGACATTTGTTCACTTATAGTTTTGTGGGAAACTGAAGGATTGAAATTTTTAAATGCTCAATCATATTTGTTTTCTTTGTGGTAAGTAAAAACAGGCTACAACTATGATTGAACATTTAAAAATTTACATCCTTTACTTTCCCACAAAACTATAAGTGAACAACCAACAATGAAAGAAGTGTATTACTGTGTGTAACACATTTAAAATACAAAACATGATGAGCCTTCCCATTGGTTAGGACTTTGAGTCTGACTGAAGGCCTCACACTTTAGATTAACTGTCAACATATTTAGAAAGTTATGGAGGAATAACCTAATTACATATAGAATTACATTGGGTGGAACCAAAAAATGGGTCCTTCTCGAGGTTCTAGATATGTCACAGAGTGTAAATACAGGCTATGAACAAAGCAGGTTTTGCTTAGTTGTTAGGAATGTTCCCCTCTCTTTGAAGGGTGTAACATTGTTCTCCCCTCTCTTTGAAGGGTGTAACATTGTTCTCCCCTCTCTTTGAAGGGTGTAACATTGTTCTCCCCTCTCTTTGAAGGGTGTAACATTGTTCTCCCCTCTCTTTGAAGGGTGTAACATTGTTCTCCCCTCTCTTTGAAGGGTGTAACATTGTTCTCCCCTCTCTTTGAAGGGTGTAACATTGTTCTCCCCTCTATTTGAAGGGTGTAACATTGTTCTCCCCTCTCTTTGAAGGGTGTAACATTGTTCTCCTCTCTTTTTGAAGGGTGTAACATTGTTCTCCCCTCTTTTTGAAGGTTGTAACTCCCTTTGAGGTGTGTGACCTTTTTTACCCTCTCTTCGAGGTTGTAACTTGTTACTGCCTCTCTTTGAAGGGTATAGCATTGCTGTACCCTCTCTTTGATGCATGTGATGTTGTGTTTTTTGCTGTTCATGTAACATTGTTTTCCTATATCTAAAGGCCATGTTTGAGTTGGTGACCTCTGAAGCATCCTATTATAAAAGTCTGGAGCTGCTGGAGCAGCACTTCTTGCAAAACCCGAACCTCAAGAACACTCTCAGCCAATCAGACATGCACTTTCTGTTCTCCAACATCGCAGAAATCATGAAGGCAAGCGAGAGGTTTGTCTGAGCAGCTGTGTGTGTGTGTGTACATGTTGGTGTAAAGTCTCAAAATCCTCAGCACTGTATAACTTGATTTATTGTGGCAAAGTGTGTAAAACAAATGAAAATGATTGGATTCTTAGTTTTTGACAGTATTTTTAATCACTACAGTGGCATTTTTCTGTTCTAGCTCATCCAAACTTAGCAGACCTTTTGTATACTAATACATATACTATAGAAACTGTTTAGTGTTGTGATGCTGTAACTTAACTAGATTTAAAAATATAGCACTATAGCAAAAATGAGAATAATAAGGTGTCTAAGAGTTGTTTGCTCTGTTGCTTATTCTAAGTCTAAGAAATCTCCCAAGGTTACATAGTAAAAACTAAATTAAACTAAACTAAAAATTAAGAATAATAGTAAAACTATTGTTTGGTGTTTTAATAAACCTATTTGTTTACAGAAGAGCCTAAACAAAGGCATACATGGTTGGCAGACCCACACAAACCCACAGCCCATCACATAATAGCACACGCAATACATATACATGATTTAGACGGAAGCACAACAAGCTGTTTACAGTGACAGTCTCTCCTAATGGTACAAGATTGCTCTGCATAGCCACGCCTCAGCATCAAATGCCAGTAGTGGGCTGCAGTGTAATTTCTTACAAAATCATAACAATTATTTAGCACCTTCCAGAATTACTGCGTCTCTATATAGCGAGAAAGAAAGTGGGAAAAAAAACTAACATTGTTTTCTATTTATTTTTATGTTTAGGTTTCTGATGGATCTGGAACACAGAATTGAAGAGTGTGTCCAGATTTCAGATGTGTGTGATATTGTTTATCAACACGCTGTTGATCACTTTGACGTCTTCATCAGCTACGTCATCAACCAGGTCTACCAGGAACAGACTTACCGCCGTATACTGTGAGTGTGTATATGATCTGTCATAATAAGTGTGTGTGGTGTGATTGTGTGTGTATCTGTGCTGCACATTGCATGTTTATGTGTGTATGAGGTTTGAAGTTTCAGTGTATTTCGTTTTTTTTTTTCGCATTTGTCAACATACTGGTTGTTCGGAGTGTGTGGTGCTTCAGTGTGTGGTGTCTGAGTGGTGTTTCAATGTGGCCTGTCTGAGAGTGTGGTGCCTTTCAAGTGTGTTATTTCAGTGTGTGATGATTGAGTATGTGGGACTGGTGTAGGTGTGTGAGAGGTGTGGTTCTGAGAGACGAATGTGTGTCTGAAAGACAGGGGTAGGTTGATTACAGGTGTGGGTCTGTAAAACATTTGTGGGTTTATGAGATATGAGGGTCTGAGAGAAAGGTGTGGGTCAGAGAAAGTTGCACATGAGTAAGACACATGAGGTGTAGGTTCCTGAGAGGTGTGGGTGTGAGGGGCAAGTGTGGGTCTTTAAGGCAGATGAGATTCTGTGTGACAGGTGTGGGTTTGTGAGACAGGTGTGATTCTGTGAAACAGCTATGGGTCTTTGAGACAGGTGTGGGTCTGTGAAGCAGGTATGGGTCTCTGAGAGAGGTGTGGGTGTGTGAGACAGGTGTGGATTGGTAAGATAGGTGTGGGTGTGCAGGGCAAATGTAGATCTGTAAGACAAGTGTGGATCTGTGAGACAGGTATGGGTCTGTGAAACAGTTGTGGGTCAGGGAAACAGGTGTGGGTCTGAGACAGGTGTGGGTGTGAGAGGCAGGTATGGGTCTGTAAGACAGGTATGGATCTGCAAGACAGGTATGAGTCTGTGAGATGGGTGTGGATCTGTGAGATGGGTGTGGATCTGTGAGATGGGTGTGGATCTGTGAGACAGGTATGGGTCTGTGAGACGGCTGTGAGTCTGTGAGATGGGTGTGAGAGACAGGTATGGGTCTGTGAGATGGGTGTGGGTCTGTGAGACAGCTATGGGTCTGTGAGATGAGTGTGGGTCTGTGAGACGGCTGTGAGTCTGTAAGATGGGTCTGAGAGACAGGTATGGGTCTGTGAGATGGGTGTGGGTCTGTGAGATGGGTGTGGGTCTGTGAGATGGGTATGGGTCTGTGAGACAGCTGGGGGTCTGTGAGACAGCTGGGGGTCTGTGAGATGGGTGTGAGAGACAGGTATGGGTCTGTGAGATGGGTATGGGTCTGTGAGACGGCTGTGAGTCTGTAAGATGGGTCTGAGAGACAGGTATGGGTCTGTGAGATGGGTGTGGGTCTGTGAGACGGCTGTGAGTCTGTGAGATGGGTGTGAGAGACAGGTATGGGTCTGTGAGACAGCTGGGGGTCTGTGAGACAGCTGGGGGTCTGTGAGATGGGTGTGAGAGACAGGTATGGGTCTGTGAGATGGGTATGGGTCTGTGAGATGAGTGTGGGTCTGTGAGACGGCTGTGAGTCTGTAAGATGGGTCTGAGAGACAGGTATGGGTCTGTGAGATGGGTGTGGGTCTGTGAGACAGCTATGGGTCTGTGAGACGGGTCTGTGAGACAGCTGGGGGTCTGTGAGATGGGTGTGAGAGACAGGTATGGGTCTATGAGATGGGTATGGGTCTGTGAGACGGCTGTGAGTCTGTGAGATGGGTGTGAGAGACAGGTATGGGTCTGTGAGACAGCTGGGGGTCTGTGAGATGGGTGTGAGAGACAGGTATGGGTCTATGAGATGGGTATGGGTCTGTGAGACGGCTGTGAGTCTGTGAGATGGGTGTGAGAGACAGGTATGGGTCTATGAGATGGGTATGGGTCTGTGAGACAGCTGGGGGTCTGTGAGATGGGTTTGAGAGACAGGTATGGGTCTGTGAGGTGGGTGTGGGTCTGTGAGACAGCTATGGGTCTGTGAGACTGGTCTGTGAGACAGCTGGGGGTCTGTGAGATGGGTGTGAGAGACAGGTATGGGTCTATGAGATGGGTATGGGTCTGTGAGACGGCTGTGGGTCTGTGAGGCGGGTGTGAGAGACAGGTATGGGTCTCTGAGATGGGTATGGGTCTATGAGACGACTGTGGGTCTGTGAGACGGGTGTGAGAGACAGGTATGGGTCTGTGAGACGGCTGTGGGTCTGTGAGGCGGGTGTGAGAGACAGGTATGGGTCTCTGAGATGGGTATGGGTCTATGAGACGACTGTGGGTCTGTGAGACGGGTGTGAGAGACAGGTATGGGTCTGTGAGGTGGGTGTGGGTCTGTGAGACAGCTATGGGTCTGTGAGACTGGTCTGTGAGACAGCTGGGGGTCTGTGAGATGGGTGTAAGAGACAGGTATGGGTCTATGAGATGGGTATGGGTCTGTGAGATGGGTATGGGTCTGTGAGATGGGTATGGGTCTGTGAGACGGCTGTGAGTCTGTAAGATGGGTCTGAGAGACAGGTGAGGGTCTGTAAGATGGGTATGGGTCTGTGAGACGGCTGTGGGTCTGTAAGGCGGCTGTGAGAGACAGGTATGGGTCTCTGAGATGGGTATGGGTCTATGAGACGACTGTGGGTCTGTGAGATGGGTATGGGTCTGTGAGATGGGTATGGGTCTGCGAGACGGCTGTGGGTCTGTAAGGCGGGTGTGAGAGACAGGTATGGGTCTGTGAGCTGGGTATAGGTCTGCGAGACGGCTGTGGGTCTGTGAGGCGGGTGTGAGAGACAGGTATGGGCCTGTGAGATGGGTATGGGTCTGTGAGATGGGTATGGGTCTGCGAGACGGCTGTTGGTCTGTAAGGCGGGTGTGAGAGACAGGTATGGGTCTGTGAGCTGGGTATAGGTCTGCGAGACGGCTGTGGGTCTGTGAGGCGGGTGTGAGAGACAGGTATGGGCCTGTGAGACGGGTGTGGGTCTGTGAGAGAAGTGTGGGTGTGTGTGTTTGTGTGTGAATGAATTTCTGCTTTCGTTTCTCCGCTCCTCTGACTGCAGGCTGTTCTGGCGAGCAGTGACGTTTCAGTGAGACTCAGAACTGAGGAGTGCTATAGAGAGCTTATAGAGAGTTGGAGAGGTGGAGCACTGTTTTGTCTTACAGTGATTACATTTACCTCATCAAACACGCAGGTTTACCTCACTTTCACCTCACGCTTTCTTCACTTCTACCTCACTGGGTTCCTCACTTACACAGCCACAGGAATGTACTTTTCCCTTTCACGGTCCAGTGTTCTCATGATCCCTCGCTGAGCTCCTTTAGGTGACACCTTGTGCCCTGTTATGCTACTCTAGATCGGGGGAGTCCAGTCTTTCCCTCATGATTAATGATTAATGTCATGATTAATGTCAAATGTAGCAAAGGTAAATCCAGGTTAGCCTCCATACATGATAAAACGTTTAGAATGATAAAAGGAACAGTTATTGAGCTACAGTAGTCTCTCATACTCTGTATCTCTCAGTTTGGCGTCGACTGCCATGTCTGCTAACCCAACATGCCAGACGTCTCGGCCCATGCTAATGGTGTCCTGTGATAATCCATCCCATGCAGCCTGAATATTCTCAAAAGCGGGACTCGTCATTGAAGATGACCCACTGTCACTCCATGACAGTCTGGCACGACACCATTGCAGCCTTTGACGACAGTGACGTGGTGTTAAGGACAGTCGTCATAGCGATCTGCGCGCATGTAATCCTGCATTGTACAGCCATCTGTCGAAGGTGCTGTCACTAACAGAATGTTTCATGGTGGTGAATTTCTGGAATCATGGCGTGTAGTTTTCCCAGAGCCTTCATGTTGCTGATGTGTGCCTTCTTTAACCCCTGCTGCCGACAGCATGCTATGTTCATGATCGATGTGACATGCGATACGTCTGTCCTGCTACGAAGTGACCCTCTTTCAAACTCTTCCAGCTGTTCAAACTGCTTTCGAGCTCCTCTCTGAGACATACTTTGGAGCTACCAGCACAACAGTGTCAGAATGGAAAGTACACAACAGGGTGACCTAGTCCGTCAGCTTATGTCACACATGAGTGTGAAACTTGAATCATTCGCATGTCTCATGATAACCACCAAGTTTCATTTCTGTTGTTGATTCTTTCTGGGTGCAACTTTTTTTCTGAAGATGACTGCATGATGCTGGGACTATAGAACCCTGGGGAATATAGTGCACAGTCAATATATGACACAGGGAAAAGTATCCTATAAGTGTTCTTTAGTATGCTATAAGATCCTGGAAATAAGGGATTGCTTCCTAGAAAGAGAAAATAAGGGACTCAAGGAACCAGAGATGACTCTGAGTTACGCCACATTTAGTGCACATGTAGCATTCATTACCTCGCGTTCATTTACAGTCACCTTTTTTAAGCTTACCTCGCATTTATCTCACGCTTTTGTGTTGCTTGCGTCACTTTTGTCTCTTACCTCACCTGAACTGTTCCTTCCATTCCTTTTAGGACAATACATTGTGTGTGTGTGTGCGCCTGCGTGTCTGTGTGTTACCCCATTCAGCTGCACAATGATTTAAGTGTTTTGAGTCTTTCAGAGTTCAGACGTTCTTTGTCTTTGAAGTCTTTCTTCTGTTCTCCGAGTGTCAGAGTGGTTTAGTCAGTGCAGTCTGGGTGTGTCTGAGCTTCAGCTTTCTTCAGTCCTAAAAATGCTCGTGCAGAAGTAATTACCTGTGGGTGCAGCAGCAGCAGCATGTCGCTGTTTCTATTTGCAGATGTCATGACTATTAGCCAGAATGTCAGGCTATGTTAAAATGAGAGAAATAAACTGCACGGTCTGAAGTACTGTATGACTGTGGTTTTATCACTGTATCGTTGGTATGCCGGTGGTGCCGACGGTAAACTCATAAAAGGTTAATATTCTACTGTTCAGCTTCAAACACAATGTGAAGGTCATAAACTGCATGTGCGGAACTAAACTTGAGCTGCAACCTTAAACTCTAAAAGCCTCAAGAAAATCACAGTGTACAGTCCAATATTACTGATGCTGGATGTCCAGTAGCGCTGTTGACCAACTGAATGGTCAGATAAAATATTCAGATAAAAGGATCAGTTTCACTGATTTACTGAATGACATTAACTCTTTTTGGCACCAATTGCACTAGGAAAGCACTAACAGTGAACAACGTTGACCTTCATATAGGATAGGATAAGGAAGTGTAGATATAAAGCTGAACATTCCAGTTTAAAAATGATAATTTTTCATGGTGATTTATAGAAAAGGAAATTGAGCTCTTAAAGGTGTCTAGTGATCCGTTCAAAAAGGAATTCCAGCTGAAATATAGACTTGGTGTTTTTGAAGTCTTGCACAAGAGGAATATGAATATGGGATATGAATATCGTCTGTAATCTAAAATTCCGCTTGGCTGGTTTTGGTGTAGAAATGGCAGGGTTACCATACCAATCCCCCCACCCCATACACACACCAGCACCACTGTTTCAACAATACAATACAAAACAACACAGGTAGGAGAACGATTTGTAACATTTAGAGGCGATGGTTTACTGTGCTGATTAAAGTCTGGGTTGCCTGCTTTTATTCCTAATAACAATAAATAAATAAATATAAATACACTCATGCAGAACATTTCCAGCGGCAGGCAAAGTACGTGTCTGCCTACATCGGCGTCCTCCTACACTCTGCATAATGAAGAGTCCATTAATGTAAACCGGCTGTAGAATAAATTATGTCTTTGTTCCTCAGACAGGAGAATGCAGTTTTTCGGGAGAACATGGCAGCTCTGGAGAACAAACCAAGGGTTAAAGGCCTGTCGTTCACCTCCTTCCTCATCCTCCCCTTCCAGCGAATCACACGCCTCAAGCTACTGGTGCAGGTAAGAATCAGCCTATCACACATTGTCTGAGTCAGCGATGCTCCAGTGCGCCACACATGGGTCAATTAGTTCTTTAAATATAAACCATATATGTTCTGTGCACATTCATATATTGGTTTGCACCTGCACTGTGCTGCTTTTCAAACTAATTTCCTATATATTTATGCATAGTAGCTGAGGAATAGATTTGATCATTCGAAGCTTTGCTGTTGGGCTTCGCAATAACATACAGCTAAATCAACCAAACATCAAATGCGGCTAAATAAAAAAAAATAGACCGTCAGGAAAAAAAACACTGAGCACACATCCAACAGCTCCATGATCAAAAGAATCACTGATGATATTAATAATTGTAATTTAATATTAGAGACGAAAATGGCACGAGTTTTAGCATATCTGGCATATTTCTACATAATACACCTTAATTAGTGTTTTTCCTGCATTAAAAATATTACCTACATCAGGATCTCCTTCTGTTACTGAAAAAACAGCACCACTCAGATTCTGAATGTTGCCAACAACATTACTTTTGATTGGTTGTTGTAAATAAATGTAGCTCACTATCCGGCCCAGACATCTGTGTTACAGACCGTTGAGAGGTTTGACTAAACCCAGGGATTCCCCCATACAAACACAGTTTAACTTTAAGTTTAAGTTAAAGCTTCATACAATGACTTAACACCATTTTTACTAAATACACATGATACCATTTCTGTGGAGAAGAACAGTTTGGTTAATGGACCAAACTCTGAATATTTAAAACAAGGTATCAACAGCACAGTAGAAAAACACCTCCTAATAGTTAAAAAAGCAGGAATACAAAAACTTTCCAACACAGCAAAGTAGATGTGATCTAGACTGTCAATTCGTCAATCGTTCCTATGTTTATTTTTAGCTAGCTTACAATGAATGTCTAACAGTAGCCATCTGGCTTACTGGGTATCAGCAGGGGCTCGTCACTAATTGAATGAGAAAGCTCATAACTATCAACATTATTATATCGTCGCTGTCCAAAGAAAATCAAGTATCTCCAAAATGGCAGCTTTACAGGAGAGGCCAAAAACCTCATTCAATTTTAATGTAAGTCAATGTAACCAGACGTCTTTCCAAGATCTTTTGGGCCATTTCAATTGGTCCATTCATCATGCAAATCTCACAAAGTGTAAATAGGAGCTGCTGTTTTCAAATGATGCATAAAAGTCAAAATGGACAAAAATGGAGATACATGTTTTTCATTGGACAGCGACGATATATTACAGAGAAAGTCCCGTCCTTACAGAAAACGAGCCGCTCAGCTTAGTGGTTACACCACAACACCGAGGGGGAATGTCAACAGTATCGCTAGTCCCCTTGTTGTGGAGATCTGTGCAAGTGCAGTAAAACTACGCTATTTTTGACCCAAACACTACAAACCATTTATAACGTTTTATGTCAGATTTTATCTATCAGTGATCTCAAATTTGACCTTCAGTTTCAAGTTTTTTGCTTTTACTTCCATTCAAAGAGAAGGGACGTCTGAATGGGGGCAAAGACAAGAGTACAGGCTTTTCTTAAAAGGGCTCTGGTATCAGTCGTTGTGCTTACCTTATATAATTAACTAACATGCGATATTATAATGAACAGTGAGCTTATTGACTTTCATTTTCAGCAATGAACACAGAAATCATCAAATGATATTAACCACGCAGAGAAGAGTACACAGTCAAACGAATGCCTCCAAGGTTGGAAAGAGAAAGTAAAACTTTTATTACCAGTTGTGTAGATTCTCAACTGCCTTCACGCTCTAATCATGTGGCATACTGGTGTTCGTTAAATGGCGGGGCATGATGCAGCACCTTGGCTTTTTTATTGACTTTTCGGGTGCATTTGAATGACACTTGATGTCTGGCAAACATTTTAGAACAGAGTGAAACAACTATATGCTGTAAAATATTCAAATCTGCACTATAAAGTAATTACTGAGCTTTGAGCTCATACACCATTCCATCTCAACATTTCCTCCTAGAACAGGATTCCAGTCGGTTTCAGCCCAGTTCCACCCGTGTTTATACAGTATAGACTGAAGTCACATACACCTAAATGTAAATCAGTGGTACCATGTTATTGTGGGAACAATAGCAAATTATTACGTATGTAATTTGTAGTAATATAATGCATTAATGTAGTAACATAAATATTCAACTGTAATTCTCTATTTCTAGTCATTTCTTTAAAATTACTATGAACATCAGTTTGATCAGCAAGGATCAGCATCACCTGTTTTTGAATATGAGATGTTCCAAATATTTATTTTAAACACATAAATAAGCATCACAAGTTATCAATAATGTCTACAAATGGAGCGACAAACATAAAACATATGTATGAGATTGGATATATACTAATGGCATCATGACCACCACCCCAACCAACATGTATGTTTTTGCTATTTTTATTTTTATTATCATTCAAATGTCAAATTATAATAAGTTTCATGATGAGTGGACATAGAAATCCTCTAAAGATGCGTGAAATTACAATTCTAATGAATGTTTTGCCTTCTTAGTGTCAGTATTGTAAATAGTCTCATTATAGACACAGTGTACAAGTTCACAATGAATGAGGCAGTGGGAGAAGAATTAGCAGACAGATAAGAAAAGAGATACTGTGTTATAATTAGTTTTAAATCAAACCAGTGCAGAAGAAGCGCCTGCCGGAAGAATGACAGTGCACTAGTGTACAGAGTATTGATGTTGGTTCATGAAGCAAAATAATATATAATAATTAATAATTACAGTTCTGTTTAAAATAAACTCCTGACGTTTCTTCAATCATGTTCTGAAATGTATTGTACTGCATGAGTGTAAAATGTGTGTTTGTGTTCTAGAATATTCTGAAGAAGGTGGAGGAAAATACTGAGAGAGAAGCCAATGCCATAAAGGCTCATCAGGAATTAGAAAGGGTAAGAGTGTGTCTCGTCCTGTATTTGCCACTTTGTGAGAATTACATATTCTCCTATTGAAATGAAAGCATGAAAAATCAGTAGAAGTGAAAGGTGCTTCCAAAAAAACATCCTGGTCACCCCACAAATGCAAGATGTATTTATTAAAAATGAAAAAATAATTTAAAAACCTGGTTATTGAGGTTTCCACTCGCTGCAGCAATACACATCTCAGCTTAAGTCCTCACAATGATGTTATTACAAGAAAGTGTTGTGTGCTGGGTGCGGTGTTATGCCTGACTTTGCGTGTTTGCGGACTTTCGCCTGTTAGACACACCTTTACCTGCATTACTGTGGACACGTCTCGCTGTTACCATGGGAACCAACTTACAAATTAGCTTAATTATTGTCCGGAATGCACTTTTATTTCTCCCGCCCTGTCCCCACACACTTACAGTCTCACTTTCACCAGTAATCAGTTCTTCTTTACCACAGAGAAAGCACTTTAAACGCTCATCCGTTATTTTCCCTAAGCCTTTATGTTGTGTCATTGGTCAGACTGGCCAGGGTGAGGGAACTCTTTATCCTGTTAGGGTTTCATTTGCTCTGTGTTTATGTTTCTGACTCAGATTGTTAAGGAGTGTAACGAAGGAGCAAGGAAGATGAGCCGCACCGAGGAACTGATAAGCATTGAGAAAACACTTGAGTTCAAATCAAAGGTACTTACACACACACACACACACACACACACACACACACACACATATATACCCATAAAATACCTGTAAAAAGTGAGTGCTGCAGAAATGACAGCTTCTCTGATTCATCTCAGTACTGGTCACACACCCTGATTCCCTTTATAATCCAAACTAAAGGTGAAATAAAGCCGACTAGTTTAAGCAGTACTATCCAAAACCTTTCTGCACTGGGGTTCCATATCGCTGTGTTACTTTAGATTTGTTTGGGAATCTCAGGGTTTGTTGATCAATCGAATCAATATCAGAATCAGAAAGTCACATAAAAAAATATTATGCTCATAAAAACAGAAAGTATATAAAAGCATGTGAAATGCAGTAAAATGTAATTATATTAAATCATCATACATGAGCACCTGTTGAGATGTGGAAAGGAAACTCATGACCCTGATGTGTTGACCTTTGACCCCAGTCAGTTCCAGTGATCTCTCACTCACGCTGGCTCCTGAAGAAAGGTGAAGTTCTTCAAATGTCTGGGCCAAAGACCACCCGGACCATGAGGAGCCGAAAACTTTACCACCCTATCTACCTGTTCCTCTTCAACAACCTGCTGCTCATCACCAAACGCAGCTCCAAGTAAGAGATTACTACAGCTCACAGTCACGTTATACCATCAGCTCACAATCACTTTACACCATCAGCTCATAATTACATTCATCATCAAAAGAATAGTTGCACCCAGATGTAATCAACTGACCAAGATGATATTTGGTGGGTAGGTTTGACATCATGAGACATGTGAATGAATCACGTTTCCTGCTCGGCCAAATATGTGAGGTGAGCAAGGACAGCGTACCTGAATAACCAATGAGGCAGGCCGTAGGCCTACATGCACATAAACCGTTACGACGACTGCCCTTAACACCATTGCTTCACCGTTGTCAGCGTCAGGTTGAGCAGTTTGTTGTCACGTGTCACACCTCCGGAAGGCCTGATGTCACTCCATCCCCACCCCTACTGCAAAATCTGCTAGTACTGCGTGACAATATCCAAACTGCATGAGTTTACCACAGGACACCATTACGAACCACTACAACTCCATGCTCAGACACCTGGCATGTTGCGTTAGCCTTACTGAGAGACGCTATTTCTGTATGTATAGCTCAGTAAATGTTGCTCATATCAGTCTAAATTTAGCATCATTTATTGTTCCTGGTAATCTTTATCTTCCTTCCCAACAGCGCTGCAATTCCACACTTCCTTCTGAATACAACTATTCTATTGATGATTAATGTACCTAAACACAATCCGCTCACATTGTTGTAAACCATCTGCTCATAGTCAGTGTACACCATCAGCTCACAATACCTTTACATCATCAGTTCACTCATACTAATCTGAAAGTGCACATGTGCATAAATTAGTCTTGTTTGCAATTGGTGTTTAAGTAAACGAACAATACACAATATAAAATATACATTCATTGTAGTAATAATAATAATAATAATAATAAAAGAACATTATCATATGTCCATATTACCAATATGAGTATTTACAGCAGTATGCATAGCTTACTAATGTCTAAAAATTACAAGCATAATAACATTTTCTGCGCTAACAGTATTATTGTGTGTGTGTCAGTGGAGAGAAGTTCCAGGTACTGGACTCCTGCAACCGCTCGATGCTGCGGACTGAAGACATGGAAGATCAAGGACAGATGCTGGCCTTCGTCTTTGTTCTCAGACTGCTGGACACAAACCAGGAGGATAGAGAAGTTACCTACATGCTAAAGACTAACAGCATGTGAGAAACACATCCAAAAACACACACACACACACACACATACAGCAGTACTTGGAGCACAAAGGAAGCCAAAACAGCAGAATAGCCAGAACTTAATTTTAAATTGACCAGATTACAGGCACGGGGGGAAACTAGGCCAGACCAAAGAGAGATGGCTGTAGTAAGGATGATACGGCCCACTTCACTATAGCTGACCAATGCTGACCACACATTCTGTGTGACTTCAGTAATATAGTTACAATACCAACTAACAGCACAGCCCCAAAAGGTCCAGTGTGCTAGACAGAATAACTGTTTAACTGAATAACAAAAGTTTCTTTCTATGCCTTATTGCGCAACTGATGGCAGCATGCAGCCATATGAACGTTACTGATTTAAGATAGTTATAGATTTAAGTCATGGGTCTTTCATTTTGTAATAAATACTGTTTTATTCAGAACTTAATTTGTATCTCTGCTGTCAGTGGTGTCCAGTGGGGGGAGGTTCTTCTCAAATCAAATGAATCACATAACTCTTAATCCTGACTGACTCATTCTCTCCTCTCAGTCAGCAGGGTGGGACTGGCAGTGTGACGTACATCAGCACAAAACAGTTCTGCTGGAATTGACCATTTGCAAAATCATGATTGACACCTGCCTCACTGTAAACACTGAAAATCTTAACAAGCCAGATATTCTGGGAAGTGAACAAAAGATCAGAACAGGCTAGATTAGATTTGTATGTATGAGATTAAGCAGGTTTTAGAAAGCTTGTCTACAGTAATCTTATTTAGATACACTGGATGACTACAGAGTTAGAAGCTTTTCTTAAGAGTACTGAAAAGTTTCTGTAAAAAAATATGCGGCTTTTAAACTTCGAACGCAAGCGAGAAAGTGAACTTGAAATGCTGAGCTCATTGAAGTTGTAGTATTAAAGTTAACAAAAGAATTAATTTTGCATTTGTTTCCTTATTATTTGGGTGAAAAACGTGGACTGACTTTGGGCGGGTGAAAAATGGCCAGACGCTGTTCTACACACCCATTTAAGCCCTATGATTTGGCCCTAGTTGTTGTCCTTTGTTGGTGAGCTCATGAGTAATTTGATTAACTCTGCTGTGATTGGCTGGTGAGACACCGCAACAATCATATAGAAGCAGACACAACCAGGAAAACAAAATGAACCTGTGTAAATAAGCTGGGTCGCCATACTGTTTCGTTAGCCTTACTAGTTACTTACAGGCTGCTGTTGGGGTTGTTATGCTGATTAAGGTGAAAGTGCTTCTCTCGTCACTCTTTGTCAAATACTGAGTGGAGCCTGATCAGAATTAAGGTGGTCCAGAATCTTGTTAAAGATGTAGGAGCTGAAATCGATTTGCAGCTTGTTTTGCAAATGGTCTTAAAGGGTACCACAGTTACACTCTGGCTGTAGCATTAAGTGGAATGGAACATTAGATTAAAAAGCTGGCAAATTGGAAGCCAGCTTCAGTCTTGCTTACAGGTGAGCATCAACCACGCACTTCCACAATTTTGTCGTCTGGGAAGTGTATGCCTTGGAGGAATAGATTTTATTTTTGGTGGTGGTGGGGGGGGGTTTGCTGTGCTTCAAATTTTTACATTGTCATTAAATTAAGCTAGACTCAAAAAGAACAATCCTGCAGGGAGAATGGTTGTGTCAGAACATACCATGATAACAGTGATAAAGGAGTGAAGAGCATATAATACCTGACTATCGCTATCTTATCGACTGGAGGGTGGAGCTCATTTAATGTCATTCCTGAAGCTGAAAATCTTATAGATTAAAGACCAAACTCGCTGTTGAGACTGTTGGACCGTTAAGAGACTCTGAGGTTTCAGAGAATAATGGTGACGTGACATTTTGGAAACTGTTAATTTGTGTGTTTAATTAATGAAATCAGGCATTGTTCATAAATCTCTTCTCACAGGACACGTTCACAGCTGCGCTTTTGCTGTTGTTTATGTGTTTATGTTTGTGTTTGTGTGTTAACAGGAGTGAGAAGCTGAGATGGATGTATGCACTTACACCAAACCGCAGAACGCGATTCCACTCAGCCAGCTCACACCAACCAGGTACACACCCATACACATACACACACACACACACACTGTTGTTTAGGTGACCTGTGAAGCCTGTAAAGAGACTTTCATGCATTTCTTGGAGACTTACCCAAACCTTAACCAGAACTACTGCTAGCCTAACTCATATCCTTAATTGTTAACCTTGCTTTGACCTTTATTTCATAATGCTTTGCATTGTGGTGACCCCAGAAGGACAAAAAGCCCCCCAACATGAACATATAAACAGGTTTTGATCCCCACAATGTGGTATAAACCTGACCCCCATACACACACACTCCAACTGAGTACACACATGCAGGCATACACACACACACATATATACATAAAATAATGAAATTTAATACAGTGGCTTTTTGGCTACATATGTATAAAATATAAGTTATGTATATAACACATATATATATATATGTGTGTGTGTGTGTGTGTGTGTGTGTGTGTGTGTGTGTGTGTGTGTGTTTTAGATTCTCCACAGGTTCAGTGTATTCAGTCGTATTCTGCTCAGGAACCTGATGAGCTCTCTATAGAGATGGCTGATGTCCTGTACATCCTGGAGAGAAGTGACGATGGTGAGAACACAAAACAAAGTTTTTAGAGTGATTATAATCTGCTCCCTGATTCTGTTAATAAAGGTAACCTCCGTCTTTTTTAAAATTACTGCGTTGTTCAGCGATCAGAACCAACTATAAAGAGTCATTTGGTTTGGTTTAACGTAACATAACTTAGACTGATGGCTAAACTTACCTTTGTGGGTTTATTCAGGGCACAGCCGGAGATGCAGCACCTCACAATTAAGGAATGAATAAAAGCCCTGTTTAATTTCAGAGTCTGTAAAACAGAACCTTTTACACCAAAACTACCCTGAATGACTTTGTTTACATTAATTAATTTAATTGTATTAATTTATTTTATCACATCGTGTAATTTGATTACATTTATTACCTTATAAAAGTGAGTGGAATTGTAAATTGCAGGCTCCTGACTGCATGTAAACAAATATACATTTACATTATGTAAAAATATTATTATTGTTATTGTTGTTTATTATTATTATTATTATTATTATTATTATTATTATCGATCTCTGTTAACTGCTCTCTTTCATCCTCGCAGGTTGGATGCTAGGGGAGCGTCTCCATGATGGCGAGCGTGGCTGGTTCCCGTGTCGCGTGGTGGAGGACATCCAGAGCTTGGAGGTCCGAGCCCAGAACCTGAGGGAGTGCCAAAGGATCCAGCTGGCTCAGGGTGGGCAACAGGGTGGCACCAGAGTTGCCTCCAGAGGCCGCCGTCACACCAGAACAACACTCTTCACCTTCAACATGTCAGAGCAGGAGCAGTGATGGGCTCGGCCCACCGATTCACACTGGGCATGGTGACCTTTGGCCTGGGAATTAGCTGATAAGAGATGACAAATTCCACCTTGTTGAAGTACAGGAGGGTTCTATGGATATTTGTTCCGTCTCAGGTACGCACAGGGGGTCAAAGGTCACGACAGATGTTGTGGCAGAGGAAAAGGCCCGAGAGGCGAGGCTGAAGTTGGCTTCTTGTTGGAATTGTCGTTTTGTGTTTTAACAGCTACTTTTACGAAACCACAGTTCTCCACAAACACATTCAGCATGAGTAAATCCCTCACTCTGTTTACGGGGGCCAGTGTCATGAAGCAGTTAACTAGAACAAAGGAGCTAAAGGTGATGAACGAATGAAGCGAGAGTGTCAGGACTTTTCTAAAGTGTTGGACTCCAGTCACGTCAGAGTGACGAGCTACTGTAGAGGGTGAGCAGGGTGTGCACTGTATAATATAAACCACAGCTTTCCTCCGACCGATCAGGTTTTTAAAAATAGCCACCTTCGAATAGTAATTGTCTTTGGTGAATGTTTTTGTTTTCTCTCTGAACAGCTGCAGGTTTTGCACGTTCTGCAGCAGCAGATTAATGACATCTGTACTTACGCATGCAACTACGTAACATGCGGCAGAGGAGTAATCCTGCACAACCAGTCTAACCAATTAAGTGCTTCCTAAATGGAATGCTCAAGAAATATGCAGCCGGATCGGTGTAATGTGTACATGTGCGCTTTCCTTCTGCATGGTCATGTGTGCCGTACAAATGTGCAATAAAAATGTAATTGCCAAAATTACCGTTCTATTTCATTCTGTAAATAATAATTTATTGTTAATGACAAATAAAACCTTGAATGCTGAGACGCACACCGTGTTTCATTAGTCTGATTATTTTTTAAACCAAATAATGACAATAATTCCTGCAACATGTAGTGACTCGTTGACTCATTGAGTGTGAAGATCTTCGATAGAAGGAATGTTGTTTTGGTTCAAAATGGGACAGTCTTTGTGCTCAGGGCAATAAAAGACAAAAGTGTGATTTTTTTTTTTTGTGATGTGAACAAATGTAATGTTTATGGGTCACTTTCTGAAATATAGTGATGTAAAAAGTCAAAACACTGGGGAGAAATTGGGAAACAGATCTCCCTGTACACTGTAAACAGTAATTACACAAGCAGACCAGCAGAGGGCAGTAACACGTCTCAAACAGATACATGCATGTTCAGTAAATCAAACTAAACACAGACTGTCGTGGTGCCTTCGAAAGGATTGTGCTGAAAAATAAGGGGGAATTCCACCTATTCCACAAAATTCGACATAATTAAACAGTTCAGATGTAAACAGAGTCGTTCAGAGTGTTTACATGTGAAATGCTGGGTTCTAGAGAACCTTCCCAAGTCAGAACTGTTCACAGTGGTGTTGACAGAAACCAGGGGCAAATGCCACACAGCAGGATTTCTCAGTTACCCAGATAACTAAAAGCCAAGGATGATGACTATCCAATAGAAAAAAACCTCTCCGCTTATTTCCTACTGAACAGGCTTGACTTTGGGCTTGAGTTATCTGGCTAACTGGAAAACCCTGCTCTGTGGAAAACCCTCCAGGGAAAGTTACGCGTGAAACGGTGACGAATCTGCTGCCACAGACGGTGGCCTCTTTTTCACCGCACAACCAAATTGGTTCTGACACTGGTGCTTGTAAAACCGGTTACACCTTGTGGGTAGGGATGGGTGGATCGATACCAAAATATCAGTACCTCCAACCCTGCCGTTTACTTTTACAAGTGGATTATGGTGCAAAAATATTTAAAATCTTGAAATTATTTTTTATTTATTTGTTTATTAATTTATCAGGACTGATGTGTATTCTGTCTCTCAACCTAATCGCTGCCCTAAATGATGGAGTAGTACAGGGACTACGTTTCCTTCCACCTACTTCCTCCGTAAATATTCAAGATGTAGCTTTTCCCATGTGAATCTGATCCATACACATTTAGTCACAACATTTTTTATTTGACATAAAAAACAAGTTTAATTACTATATAATTTAAACATTAGTGAACACTGAGTTCAATTTTGTTAAGTGGTGGTATTAAAAATAATCACATAATCTTTTCTGAAAAGGTATTTAATAGCAATAATAATTATAAGTAATTAAGTATCAGATTTTCTGGATTAAAACCACATACTTGCAGAACATGTCGCAGTGTTTCTCAACCCTGGTCCTGGAGGCACCCTGCCATGCACACACTGCCTCTCCGAAGGGTTTGTTAATGAGCAGATGAATTGAATCAGGTGTGTTGGGAGCAGGGAAAGCACTAAAATGTGCAGGGCATGATGCCTTGAGGACCAGAGCTGAGGAACACTGCTTCATAATCTCGGAAACACAAACTCAGAAGACGTGTAGGTTCCCTGGTGACTTTGGGTCCTTCTTTTTACACCTCTGCATTCTAAAATAATAATTCCAGTCCTAACATAAAACAATATCTGCCAAAAATCCCCTGTATACCAATATACCCATGATCAACTGAATTCTACAACATGACATTCTGTTTGCTTGTCAACACTAGCCCCTAAATTATTAACCAATATGCTGGATAACCAGCACCAGACCTGCCTCTACCAGTATTGAATGCCTTTCTCTAATTCCTGTCGGTCCTGTTAATGGTGTTTTGGTGGTTTGATTATTCTGAAGTAATAAAGAAAAACATTGTTGGCCCGTACGGGGATCGAACCCGCGACCTTGGCGTTATTAGCACCACGCTCTAACCAACTGAGCTAACCGGCCATGGTGCAGGCCCTCTATACAAGGGTATAACAGTGTTAGTACAATGTTCTTGGCCACATTAGTTCATCGTTTTATTGTTGTTATTACTAAACTGTGCGCTAACTTAAGAAAATAAAACAGAATAAACCGCTGTTCAGAACCACAGATGAAATAAATGAAGCATATTTCTAAAACTATACATTCTAAAACGACACCAACACACAGCGACCTCTTGTGGCCACAGTATTTGATTACTAGCCTTCTCTCTTACACGCTGTAGTATTCTACCGTCCTGCTCGGCGAGTGCTAGATCTCTGGAATAATGAATGGGGTTCCCGTGCTAGAGTTCTTCTTTAGCTACAGCAAAAATCTGTCGTGACTGTAAAACATTTGTATATATTAATATATTAAGTAACAGTGATCAATATTTTCTGTGTGTATTTCACACAGTACATCTGTTTTGCATGTGTATGCATCACAGTATATGCAATGCATAAACATCTCCTATGTTAGTGAACATAAGATAATGTCTTTAATGAAAATATCATAAGAGCGGACAAAAAGCTTGGGCTCGTCCGGGATTTGAACCCGGGACCTCTCGCACCCAAAGCGAGAATCATACCCCTAGACCAACGAGCCACGCTGAAAGGCCCACTACCGTATGTGGTATTTATATAGTCCATGTGTCACACGAATAACTAATCTGTAAAATTGTTAGTAAGGAGTGAAATATATGAGTAATTCTGCATTTTTTTTATTCTGCATCTTATCCTATTACTGAAATCTTTTGGCTGCGTCTAAGCCAGTAGGTTTTGCTGTTGTTTGCAGACTGTGAAACTCTTTATGTAGTATGAGCCAAATGTAGTATTCTTGATGTTTCTGTAGTATTCTGAAACACTGAAGCGGTGGTTATTCTATATAAGCATAATATTATAATATCATACGCTCATGAAGCTAATTTCCATGAAAACAAGCCCTTTTCCATTCAACGTAACTCGAGTAAATGAATTACATACTAGCATAACACAGACACATTTTGATCATTTATGAAGTGATTTTGCACAAACCACAGAAGATGTTGGTGCTGTTTCTGTCGCCCACTCAGTTATATAAGTGTAATTTCATGTGTTTGCAAGAACCTTTTCGTGTCATCTGTACCGAGTTACAGCGTTGACCAGGAGGGGTGGCCAGCATGTTCAGGGTCACTGTCTTATGAAATGTATCCCACCCCAGTCACACAAGTAAGGCAGTCGGCCAATGCTGTGGGCAGAAACACATATTTGGGTAGGCCTGTGAAAAAGTGGGTCGGCCACTTTGGTAGATGTAACTTCCAAACATGTGAATCTCCTGCAGTGTATATATTATATTAGGCTGTAGGCAGTTCATAACAGCCGCAGAAACACAACAGCGAGGGTACTGCTTCTGTGCACCAGGCAACCTGGCTGCTTTGCTTGTAGGTCCTTGCCTGGCCACCATCCTCCAGCCAGGCACCGCTTCTGAGCCTTGCCGTGTTACTTCTTCCACAGTCTTCCGCCAGGTTTGGTCCTCTCTGCTGTCCCTATTGGAGTTTGTGTAAGCACAGTTCATCTCCAGGCTGCTCAGTTCTGACACTAGTGTGATATCTGCATACACGAGGAAAAGGTAAACACCACTTTTGGGTCAAAATGTTCAAAGACAGAACCTCAGCAAGAGGATGAAACACAGGGCCTGGGGATGCTGGGGCTAATGGGGGGCACACAGTGAGAGCACACACACATCTGTCAAGCCTGAATTAACACACAGCTACACATATAATTATTTGTGGTGTCTGGCCTCAAGGTTGGGCCTGTGGCTGCTGTGCATGTGGCAGTAGCTGGACACTACAGTATTATTACAATAAGCCGTCTCTGAGAAATTAAACATCGAGAACAGATGGCTTTGAGTGGCGGAGATCTTCAAGCGTTAAGATACAGGAGCTGTTGTATAACTTCCTGCCAGAGGGTTTGTTAATCTAACAGAAAGATTGGGACACTCACCGCTTCCCCTCATTACCCAAAATACAGAGAACCCCACGACTTCCTTCTGTCATACTGGTCACTCAGCGCTCCACAGCTCTAATGTTCACGTAACATTAAACTGTTTAGTAGGAAATGACCACTTTATCAGACCTGCTGTACTTCAGACACAGATACATTAAACTTGTGTGACTGCAGAAGACACCACAGTGATCATGGAAGATGTAGTCAGTTATTCATATTCTTACTGTGTCCGACATCAAACATTTCCCCACTGGGAATAGGGTCCTGCTAAGTGCAACAGCCCGTAATGAAATGTCTGTGGTGGATCAAGAGCCAACAATACACTCAACACAGCTGTACCAACAGGAAGGTTTTAAAAAGATGATTTTCTATACATGTGTGTATTTCATGCACTGTGAAAAAATAGAACAGTGAAAATGTAAAATATTAAATATAAAATGAGTATTTAATAAGTATAAAACTATGCTTGATTTCTCACTGGGTGTAGGGTTAACATAACCTGTAATCAGACATCCTAAATAAAAATTTCTCACTGATCAACTTTCCATGTTGATAAATACACTCAGTCAACAGGATAACTGCACCCAGGAGGAGGTGTGGGATTGCAGTGCTAGTGGGAAGGAAGATAAAGGTCACCAGGAACAATAAATGATTATAAATGTAGAGGTTCCTAATGGTGTCTGTGATAATTCATCAGATGCCGCTTTAATATTCTCACAGTTTCTGCCGATTTTGCGAAAGGGTTGGAGGTGGAGTGACACCAGGCCTTCTGGGCATGTGAAGCAAGACCACAAACAGTTCATCTTGGCTCTGACCACGATGTCTCCACACGCGGCTTCATTGATCGTCTCCAGCAAGACACGTTGATGTGGTGTTAAGGGCAGCCGTCATACGGTCCTGCGTTGTGCAGTCGTCTGCCAGTGGTGTTGGCACTACCAGGATGACTCACGGAGGCATCACTGCTCACTGAATGTTCACAATCATGCCTGTCGGGTCAGTCAGATACAGCAATAAAGCCTTACTTATGTCATATGCATCTATCTATCTATCTATCTATCTATCTATCTATCTATCTATCTATCTATCTATCTATCTATCTATCTGTCTATCTGTCTGTCTGTCTGTCTGTCTGTCTGTCTGTCTGTCTGTCTATCTATCTATCTATCTATCTATCTATCTATCTATCTATTTATCTGTCTGTCTGTCTGTCTGTCTGTCTGTCTGTCTGTCTATCTATCTATCTATCTATCTATCTATCTATCTATTTATCTGTCTGTCTGTCTATCTATCTATCTATCTATCTATCTATCTATCTATCTATCTATCTATCTATCTATCTATCTATCTATCTATTTATCTGTCTGTCTGTCTGTCTATCTATCTATCTATCTATCTATCTATCTATCTATCTATCTATCTATCTATCTATCTATTTATCTGTCTGTCTGTCTATCTATCTATCTATCTATCTATCTATCTATCTATCTATCTATCTATCTATCTATCTGTCTGTCTGTCTGTCTGTCTGTCTGTCTGTCTGTCTATCTATCTATTTATCTGTCTGTCTGTCTGTCTATCTGTCTATCTATCTATCTATCTATCTATCTATCTATCTATCTATCTATCTATCTATCTATCTATCTATTTATCTGTCTGTCTGTCTGTCTGTCTATCTATCTATCTATCTATCTATCTATCTATCTATCTATCTATCTATCTATCTATCTATTTATCTGTCTGTCTGTCTGTCTGTCTATCTATCTATCTATCTATCTATCTATCTATCTATCTATCTATCTATCTATCTATCTATCTGTCTGTCTGTCTGTCTGTCTGTCTGTCTGTCTGTCTGTCTGTCAAACGGATCAGCATTTTCAGTACTTAAATAACTGTTAATATAACGGTACAGTTACAGTAAGATCTAGTATACATATAATGAGCTCCAGGGTAATCTCCCCCTTTTTTCAAATAGTCTTTTCCCAGGCTTCATATGAATACTGATTTGCATATGGAAATTACATGCCACAGTACAGATGATTTATAGCTAGTTTTTTACTAATTAATACTCCAGTTCTGCTCAGTGTTGGTGTAGATGTTAGTGCTGTCAGAGTGGTTCTGCGCATGTTTTGAAATGTCTGTTAGTGAACTGATGCAACAATTCTCCTAAAAACCGCCCATAGTAACGTCAAACTCACTGAGACTCAGAAACTCAGAGACTAAATCAACTTCAACTTCCTTCACACGCAGGTAAGTTCTAACATCCTCTGCATTCGTCTTACACATATACTTTATTACAGCTGGTCTGGCTTTCTGGTCCGGAGGCTGTATCTGAACCACTGTACATTATTTACATTTGCATGTAAAACCAGGATGCACATATATACAAAAAAGAACTATATCTCCAGTATGAGAGGAATCATATAGATCAGTGACGGTAACAGTACAGTCTCAATCTCTCTATTGAGACTGTACTGAGGAATTAGATAAATGGATGCTTTCTGAATGAAACACAATACAGGGCAGCCAATCAGAACACAGCTTCAGATTCACATACTCCACATCAGTCTTAAAGGTAAAAAATCAAGTACATCTGTACCGATAAATAAAACCACACACTCAAGTGGAAGTGAGGGTCTGACTGAACACATTCCAACAACTGAATTACTACATTACTCACTAAAAACCTTTGTCTGTGAAAGGACTGTGATTCTGCTTCTACTTAAGACACATCCAACCAAAAAGAAGGACACTAGAAGCGTGCAAGACAGATCACAGTGAATCCTTATTAAACACTCCACTGAACAGACCACTGGGCACCCGTATGTAACATCATTAATTCAATTTTATTTAGTGCTGTGTGTGAGAAATGTCTCTGCATCATTAAGATGATTATACATGATTATACATGATAGATGACTATACATATGGATCATGGCAACAAAGGGCATGCAGCAGGAGGTTAAACGTCTGAAAGGGTACTTAGCAGACAGTGTTTGTTTATTGCAGTTACTATTAAATATAACTTTAATTATTCACTAAAACTTTGTGATTTTATACGATTTTGTGTTGCTGGTTTAATAAAAGCTATGCGTCATTTGCATTACAGTGACTACAGTAAGGAGGATGATTCAGTCAGTGTGGATTACAGCTTTTCTGAGGCATTTATAGCAATGTAATAAATTCTCGTTTGTGCTCTTTTCAGTAAGAGAAGTTGGAGTGATCAGAAATGGAGGTGAAAAACAACTGTGAGAAAAATCAGGTAAGACTTTACTGTTCCTTACAGTTTACACATCCACCCACCGTTTCTACAGCAGATTTAATCAAGTCTTTCATTGGAAATTACAAGAGATGTTTAATTAATGCTTTTAATTTAAAAAAAAAGTGTTTAACAGACACTTAAAACTTTGATATGGGTGTCATTCGCTCCATTTTACTGCCAAATACTGAGGTATATATACCTTTAAGAATTTTACAATTTTAGCACAACGCATACAAAATATATTACTAGAGCTATAGTAAGAGTTCATGATGACATGACATATGTATGTGTGTGGTGTGGTTTTTATTGTCCTACAGATGCATGTTTGAGCAGTGTTAGTTAAAAACTCATGAATAAAAGAGCAAATCTAATCCAGAACTCTCTGCATTCACAAGGCAAATTTTATCTTTACAGGTTCAGCATTTCACTGTACAGTTTAAACTGCTGTGATCCAAATCACGCTTTTACTACAGTTTATATTTATGCAATTAAAATTAATCCTCTATTTGGCCAGTCAAAGTTACACCAGAAACACCCGCATGCAGTACCTGATCAGTATCAAAACTTTAGACTGCTACTCATGGAATTATTTCTAGCTATAGGCTTTTCTTTAGAAAGAAAGTGAGGACATCAAACTATAAAATAGCACTGATACAGTCCACCTTAAAAACCTCCAAAATGGAACTTTACAGGAGGATGAAACAGCTTTTCTAACCTGCAGAGGCTGATATGACAAAGCCTTTTCTAAGACGCTTTATATTGGCCTGTCCGTCATGCATATTGTCGCTGTCCAAAGAAAAACAGGTATCTCCAAAATGGCAACTTTACAGGAGAGGCCAAAAACCTAAAAATTTAAATAGAAGTCAATGGAACCAGCCGTCTTTCCAAGCAGTTTTGGGTCATTTCTGTTGGTCCATTCATCATGAATTTCACAACCAGTGTAAACAGCAGCTCGTGTGACCCAATGAGGCATAAAAGTATGAATCAACAAAAATGTAGATACATGTTTTTCTTTGGACAGCAATGATATTCTCTAAATTGAAAGGGGAACTAGAGTTTTTAAACTGTGCCAGATCGCTAATTATTTTTAGCGCAACATATATTAGCTGTGGCAATATGACAGAAATATAATATTGTGATACACCAAGAGTATATATGGTCTATAAGGATATTTATTGTTTCAGGTATCAGATTTTTTAAAGTTAGTTGGGTGACTTTAAACTTTTGACTGGTAGTGTAACTGTGTCCATAGATATTAATACATAACACAGCTGGATCTGAACAATGAAACTATAGTGCTATACTGTGTGTTAACTGTGCAGTGTGTGTTCCTGTGCTGAAGTGTGTGTTTTTGGTTCTGTAGCTGAAGTCTAGAGTACAGAATGGGGTTGTGGAGGAAAACCCCCCAGCTAAACATGATCACAGCGAATGGAACCAATTCCGTAAGAACATTCCACATCTTTTCAGTGTCCACTTCAACAGGTCAAACACATGGAAAGTGCAGTTCAATCCGTGTTACGGTTTATAGTGAACTGGATTTGCAAAGTCTACCAATTTAAGGAGAAGTGTTTTAAACTGACTATCAGAACTGTATAATGTGTAGTCTCACACGAGTCTGATTCCTGCCAGAAAATAATCCATGAGAGAAACCCTCTGGCTTTTAAATATTACAATTTTTGATTATTGAATTTCTGATTTTAATGATCAACCAAACAAGTTTTAATGGGTTGATGTCTGATGTACAAGCACTGAGTGCAGTAATGTTACATTCTGACACCTCCACACGGTGGGATGGTGAAAATGTAAAAAAATTCTGTTTCAGATGTTATCAACCCCTCAAAATCACCCAAACTCCAGCCGGTCTCCAGCTGTACCTCAGGCAGACCTCTGCTCTGTCATTTAATGAAAACAGCTACAGACACACAAGTTGGCAATGTAGTATCAGCACCCATATAGGTCAGGGGTGGGGAACTGAGGACCAGAGACCAGCACAGTTTGATGATTTCCGTGCTCAGCATTCCCAACTAAGCTTGGTCATTCGGTGATGAGTTCTTGACCAGTGAAATGGCCAAACTCTGCAGGCCTGCTTGAAAAAAACGTGGCTTAGCATTAGTTACAACACCACTAGCATGTGTGGATGCTGATATGCTGGTCAACCAGCTTGATCATTTCAGTGACCAGCTACACTAGCACCAGAAAAGCACTACCCCAGCGTAAAGCAGATCACCCTTACACAAGCATGGGATGGTTTTCTTCAGCAGGAAGCAAGGTGGAGCTCCCCAGCTCCAGCTTTAGGCTCTCAACATTAGCTGGCTAGGCTCAGTCATTCAGTTACAACCACCACACAGAAGAATCCCACCCTTCAGTCCTTGCAAAACTTGTCATTACGAGCGCTCACTAGCGCTCAACAGCTAAATAGCCCAAAATGTGCATGAACGTGTTTAGACAGAATAATAGGGACAGGTGCTCCAGTGCATTAGGAATACATCACACTGTTGTGTGGAATTCTTGTCATTTCTGAGATGCTTTATTCACTGTAAGCTTTTTTCCTGTGGCATAAATCTGCCTGTATTCCTGTTGGATTTTGAATTGTATCACAGGAATGGCTTCATCTACCGCAGGATGTTTTTGTAAGAGTGTTGGCATTTTAGACCAAAAGAGCCTCAGTACTCAGTAGTTTTTGATTGAAAAGTACCGAGTAGTACTTTTGTACTTCTAGTCCTGTTTTGGAAAGTACTTCCATTACCTCGCTTATCAGTTTGACACATGTGAATGAGCCCAGAATCTGTTTTATCCCTAAAACATTTTTTCATGTGTGTATGTGTTTGTTAGACCTGATCCTGGTGTGTGTGCTGTTGGGAGGTTTCCTCATACTGCTGCTGAACTCCTGTCATCCCGCTGACCCTACTGACCCCTGGACTCTGATGGGATTATTTAAAGCCCCTGTATGGGACTGGACTGCTTTTGCTATCGTGCTGACATTCACCGTGCTACAGGGGGTGCTGTACTATCTACCTGTGGGACAGGTGAGAAAACGAAGCGCCCTTTTCAGTTTTCATCTATTATAGTTTCTTATATCAGTGGCTGGTTTCCTGTGTTAGGGCTATCGCAGTGTAACATAACATACATTACAGCATAAATAACTATTACAGCACGTGAAGTAGTGCTAATAGTGCAGAGGGGGCCTGTGAGGGTCTGCCAGCAATCCAATTATCTTATTCATGCTAGTTTGTAACTCATAGAAAAGGTTTACACAGGAACAACAGCCTCTGGGTTTACATGCCAATAAAACGTCCCCTTCCTGCTAACATAGGCCGTAAGCCTGAGCAATAGGGCAATGGAATTGTCACTGATTGTTAAGTAAACCCAATGATGATACTTTGAAAGTAACAACCCTAATGCTAACCCAACCCTAACCCTAACCTAACAATCCTAATCTTTAACTGTAACCATAACCTAACACTAACCCATCCCCAAAACCTTAACCCAGTGACAATGCTTCAAAGGCGATAATTGACATTTTCCAAAACTTTAGCAGTTTGAAGTTTCTCCGCAAGGGGGCGCTAGGTGGGTGTCATTTCATGAGACGAAACAGCTGCAGACCAACGCTATAGACTATCATGAATAAATTCTGAATTCTGTTCTAAATTTCTGTTTGTTTATTTCCACGCTGGACCAGATTGGCCGTGCTGCACTGGCCTTTAATGCTGAACTGGATTTATTAATCTTTCTCTCTCGGTTTAGGTGGTTGAGGGGAAGATGGGCTGCCATGATAAACGTCTGAAATACAGCCTGAATGGTGAGACGCTTTAACACTTTATTCCAGCACAGTGTTTCTGATCTTTCTGTCTGTCTGGCTTAAATACTCTCCATGTTTGTTGGTTACAGCTTCTCATACTTGTTAAACACTTTGGTGTATTTACTCCCTACTTTATAAATATTATAAATATGGAAACATACAGCAGATTATTGTTTATATTTCATGCTCTCTTGATTATTTATTGATAAATAATAATGTTTTTTACTATACATGTTTATTTTGTTAGTAAATATTTAATGTTTATTTACTGGTTTCTCTGGTTTATATATTGATAAACATGCATTACTTATTGATCATGTTTTCTGGATTATTTGCTTATAAATACAGTATGTTTTGTTTATTTACTGTGTTTTCTGGATTATTTGCTTATAAATATGTATTGTTGTTTACTGTGTTGCCTGAGTTTGTTTACTGATTGTGTTCTCCAGGATATTCACTGATAATAATGTATTGATGTTGATCGTGTTCTGCTCTCTTTCTCAGGTCTGCATGCATTTGGAGTGTGTGTGGCGCTGTTGGTGTGTATGTGGATGGGTGGATATGTAAAGGCGGTTAGTGTATCCACCAGGGTTTTGGCGATGGTCAGTTCAGGGTGTGTTGTCTCTATGCTGCTCAGTGTGTATCTGTACCTGCAGTCTCTTTCACATCAAACTCAACATGCACAGGACAATAACACAGGTAATATAATCCTCCCACGTTTGGAGGATTTAGGGCAAGGCCTTGTCACGTGTTTGGGGTTATTATTAGTGTTTTAGGGGAGATGTTATTTATCGCTGGATTACAGAGGGGGTTATTATCACAGGTTTACAGAGGGGGTTATTACAGGTTTACAGAGGGGGTTATTATCACAGGTTTACAGAGGGGGTTATTATCACAGGTTTACAGAGGGGGTTATTATCACAGGTTTACAGAGGGGGTTATTACAGGTTTACAGAGGGGGTTATTATCACAGGTTTACAGAGGGGGTTATTACAGGTTTACAGAGGGGTTATTATCACAGGTTTACAGAGGGGGTTATTACAGGTTTACAGAGGGGGTTATTACAGGTTTACAGAGGGGGTTATTATCACAGGTTTACAGAGGGGGTTATTACAGGTTTACAGAGGGGTTATTATCACAGGTTTACAGAGGGGGTTATTATCACAGGTTTACAGAGGGGGTTATTACAGGTTTACAGAGGGGTTATTATCACAGGTTTACAGAGGGGGTTATTATCACAGGTTTACAGAGGGGTTTATTATCACAGGTTTACAGAGGGGGTTATTACAGGTTTACAGAGGGGTTATTATCACAGGTTTACAGAGGGGGTTATTATCACAGGTTTACAGAGGGGTTTATTATCACAGGTTTACAGAGGGGGTTATTATTACAGGTTTACAGAGGGGTTTATTACAGGTTTACGGGGGGGTTATTACAGGTTTATAGAGGGGGTTAATATCACAGGTTTACAGAGGGGTTTATTATTACAGGTTTACAGAGGGGTTTATTACAGGTTTACGGGGGGGTTATTACAGGTTTATAGAGGGGGTTATTATCACAGGTTTACAGAGGGGTTATTACAGGTTTACAGAGGGGGTTATAATGTTCTGTTCTCTTCAGGTGGGTTCTTGCTGGACTTCGCACTGGGCAGAGAGATGGACCCTCGTGTGGGTATAATCGATGTAAAGCAGTTTGCTATGGTCAGAATCGGTTTCATCGGCTGGGTGAGTGGAGCTATAGGCTAAAGTTAGCACACTGCAGCACCTGTTGTTTATTTCCAATTTAAATTACATAATATATCATTTACAAGTTCGTCTTTACTGGACTTCATTGGCAGAAATCAGTATATTCTGCCTGATCCGACCATGTCTAGCCAGAGCCCAGCACAGCAATTATCAGGTTGCCTGATAAAACATACTGAGGGACAGAAAATTAACCATATTGTTACAACCACAACATATTATGCATACATGATATTAGATGTCAGCACATATGACCATAAAAAAAAAGTTATGTGCAAAAACGTGTAAATATGTAAGGCTCACTACTTATTCCTTTAGACTGAGAAGGGAAAATATTATATATTACATTTTGTGTAAACTTTGTGTTTCACAAGTTGTAAACAAGGTGTAAACAGTCATTCAGGGTGGTGTGATGTGAAATGATTAATTCTAGACCGAGTCAGAATTGTTCAGAGGGCAGATGATAGAAACCAGACATCAAAGCTTGCATCTAAAAGTTCTTCACACAAAGCTATTACATGAAATGGTTATGAATGTCTGATGCCTGACACATTGTTTGATTATGGTTTTGTGAAGATTAAAAATTCATCAGCAGATTTTCAACATTGCACATATACAGTCATAAACAGTAATATGGCTATACTAATTATGGACATGGTAACTCTTGGTTCCAATCAAGACCACTGTATATCACCTTCGACTAGAACATGTACATGCTCTGTTCTATGTTCTGTAGCTGCCGATTGATGTATGTTCTATGTTCTGTGCTGTATAGTGGGCTGATGTATGTTCTGTATTCTATGTTCTGTAGGGTATGATGGATGCATGTTATCTCCTCGCTGCAGTGGAGTCTGAGTCCCTCTCTGTTTCTCTGCTTCTCACCATCACCTTCCAGTTCATCTACATCATTGACTTCCTTATTGATGAGGTTCTGTTGTCTGTTTTAAAACTCTTAAACTAATCATTTAAAGTATTCAGAGACTGATTAGTGTCTGTAAAAGGAAGTTCTATTTGAGGTAAATCCTACAACATCCATCAGTGGATGTAAGTCAGATAGCCAGTGGTTTTTATTAAAAGTTAGAACCCCCATAGGACCATAAAAGAGCAGGTATTATTTCAGTGGAGGATCATTTCAACACTGCAGAAAATTACAGAGTGTGTGTCTTTTAGCAAGCAGCCATAGGCACGGAAGTAGGACATTAACATCCAGCCATCAATCAAAATGTACAAAATGTATCATCAAAATGTCATCAATTAAAATGAAACAATAATCACAATTGCAATAATATCACTAATAATATCAGGTCAAACATAATGTTGTGTTTATAGGTTTTACAGCATTTGAAAACTTCAGCTGCCATGGAAGTGTATACCATCAGATAACAATATATTGTGCATTGCAAACTTTGAAGAATGTAAGAATGTGCTGTTGGAAATAATATACTGTAACGAGTGTGTATATATATATATATATTTGTCATCCAGCAGTATCTTCTTTTTCTTTTTTCTCTCGTAAGGGTACATATTTTTGTCTGCTAACTAGTCCTGCAGTTTTCGAGATATCGACAGTAGTCCGACTCCAAATTGTTCTGTTTGATTGGGAATGATGTGCTTATATATTGCACGTGATACGCCACCTCAGGGCAAACCCACCAAGCACACAAATTCAATGTTGGTCTGAACCCTACTCATCCGTTTGTCCTCTTCTCCATCCGTTTTTCTCCACCACAGAGTCCCATTCATTTTCGAATCTACCAATGCCATATTGCAACCATTCAAAGATTTCTTCTGAAAAGGCACTTTGTAGTTCTTTCTATAGTTACTGTTTTGAAGAACAGGAGTTTTTGTTTCATCAAGCAGTGTTAAATACTATAACGCCAACAGCACATCCTTTGTAGCCTAATATAACGTGATATATGTCATACCTGTGAAAATTCAGCTCAAAATGTAGAACAGTGCATTGATGTATTGATTACTATGCAGTTTAAGTGATTTTAGTAAAGCGGATTTATGTGTTTTGTTATGTTGAATTCTTTCTGAATCTGTACTTACTGATTACTGTGAGATGTTTATTGTGTTTGTTCTGGTTATATTCTGCTTATGTTGTGTTTGTTCTGCTTATTTATGTATCTTCAGGATTCAGTGTTGGACACTAAGGAGTTTACTGAAGAATCCATCGGGTACTTGATGATTATGGGAGAGTATATCTGGATACCCTTCTTCTCCAGCCTTCCTGTGTACTTCCTGCTTCAGAGGCCCAAACACATCCACTTCCTGTTTACTCTTCCCATCATTCTGCTGTTCAGTGAGTGTAATTAAGATCATACTGATCTGAAGACATTGTTAATTGTACAGCAGTACCCTAACATCATCCAGTGTTTCAACATTTCTGCATAGTTCAGTGGTGGGAATGTAATCGCTGTATGTAATTCAGAGTGTTTTGGTGTAAAATTGTTTATTGTAAACTCAGATTCAAAATATTTCTAAAAACCATCATAAAACAAAGTGCCAGACACCTGGTAGCATGTTCATAACCATTTTATGTAATACATTTCTGTAAGGGAGCTTATAGATATCATCACCATCATGAACAATTCTGACCCTGTAGGCTTCTCTGGAATGCACCAGTTTGCACTAAACCACTTTTAATAACTCTATTTACATTTTAATCTTTTAATAAATGTTGGAAAATACTGGACCCTTTGGTGTTACCCTTATATCAGTTTATTATATATCCGTTTATTATGTGCAGTCTGCAATATTTCGTTTTTTTCGGTTCTCCTGTGCAGGTGTGGGCTTTCTGATGTATTACATGTCCAACGAACAGAAGAGCAAGTTCCGCAAAAATCCAAATCATCCAGCAATCGCTTGTACGTATCAGTTTGTTTATAGCTGTGTATCCATATGTTGCTCTGGTTCATATAAATACAGTGGATTTAGACACAAATATCCAATCTGCATTACACACATTGTGTTTGATAAGCCAATATGAAGTCTACAAATTTATTTTCTAATATTTGTGAACAAGACTGGAAAAAAGCAGAGCTACATTTGATAAATAGACTTTTATACTGTATAAAAACTATTGGTTTTAAATTTTATAAGAAACTGCTGTTAAACTACTATGTTATGTGTATACAGATACTGTACTGTGCGGTTGTTGTTGTTAGCAGGTGCTCTATAATTGGTCTAAATGTGTCTTTATGATGATCTGTGCAGTTGCCCAGTTCTAGAAGTGCTACTCAGACAACCATATACTATCATAAGAGAACTGATCACAATAATAATAGGATATCTCAAACGTAAGGAAACATTTAAATGAAAACCGTTTGACAGACGGTGGTCCAGTTTTAGACACAAGCTGTGTTAGGCCATGTCACCAGCACCTCGGGTTCAACTTTAGTTTTTCAAATGGGAAAGTACACACACAGCAAACTGGTAGAGCATTTCACTAGATACACAGTAGTGTGCTTCATCCTAATGTCACTTCATTTGTTCTCATGTTAAACTGTTACTTTTCTTCTGTACAGGTGATGTATGAAGGATGGTGCTATACCTAGCAAAATGTGTGGAGATCACCACATTTCTCCTGAATAAAGGATACGTGTCATCACAGAACATTTCAACCAGTGCCCCCCAAACAGGCCTCCCATTACCCACAGTGCAGTTGCCAAACGTCTTTATAAATTCTGAGAAACAGCTTCTGTCACTGATAAAACGAAAGCTGGATGACCAAAAAACCCTACGAATGTAGCAACATCAACCGCTGTTCTGGCTTCACCCAGCAGGACCTCACACTGTAGCACCCATTTCCTGACTCGGGAATGTGGGGTTAGCCGTGCCTTAGTTCAGTGCAGTTTTGTCTACCTATAAATGACACGCTTACATAATTCAGAGGCTGCAACACTGTGGACGACCCAGACCACTGGACAGATGTTTTGGACAGGTGGCCTTGGTCATAATTTTCTGCGATGACACGTGTGCTTTGTTAATCAGAAATGAAACGATCTCAGCACATTCTTTCTGCGATAATGGCGTCCTTCACATCTCCTCTACAGAAAAACAAAATCACTGTTTAAACATGAGAACCAATAAACTTACGTTAACATGAAACTCTGCATTGTTCTGGTGAATATCTATACCAGAGTGATGTCTACCTTCACATTAAAAAAATGAAATTGAATTGGAGAGGTCTATGACACGGCCTACCGGGTGTCCCTCTTTCCCCAAAGAACCAAACCATTCTCATTCGCATTTCCTTATTTTTAAAACACCCTCTATACCGTCATATAAACCAGTAGATCGATTTGTGCTGTAAAGTATTATTGCAGTAGTCTTTTTCTATTCATAATCTGTTATATGTCATGTTATGTAATGGTTAGGTCTGGAGACCATTCGCAGCCCGTCTGGTCAGAACCTGCTAGTGTCTGGTTGGTTTGGCTGGGTTCGACATCCAAACTATTTGGGAGACATTCTGCTGATGTTCGCCTGGTGCCTGCCCTGCGGTAAGACTAAATATCACTGATCACAATTCTGATCAAATATTAATATTACAACCTCATTTATTACTATAAATCAGGAATGGTGTAAAACTGAAGTCACAAAATTCAAAAGTGTAATATTTAATGAAATCAATTTAGTCTTTAAAGAATCTAAAACGGTATCTATAGCACCTACAGTTTTAGATGGCATAAGTCATATAATTATAGTTTTCATTGTAAGAAAAGTTTAAGACTAATTAAGATCCAAATATTTGGCTTATGTAGACATCAGGAGAGAGTATTTAGAGATTAGGTGATCTTCACTGCACAATCATTTTAAAAAATCATTAACAGGATTTTAAATGTCTAGAACTACATCAAATGATCTTACACTCTTACAATAACCTTATAATGAGAAAAATCAGATACACGTGACCAAATAAACTCGAATATCATTTTTGGATTATCCAATCAGATTGTCCCTGAGCTTCTTATCTCCTGTTAAATCAACTTGATTTTTGGCTTAAGTTATCTAGCTAAAGGAGAAATCCTGCTTTGTCAACTGAAACCAGATGAGTAATTGAGATGTTGTGTGCAGGTTTCTCCAGCCTGCTGCCGTACTTGCCTGCACTGCAGTGCTTTAACCTGCTGAGGAAGAGAAGTAATGAGATTGAAGTGTCCTGTCTGGAGAAACACAGAGAAGCGTGGATGGAATACTGCAGGAGAGTGCCATACAAGCTCATCCCATACATCTACTGAAGATACTGACGGACATCATGATATTAGTACTAATAATAAAGAGAATTAAAACAGTAAATAGCAGGTTTGCTTTTTTTTTTTTTTTGGACATCTTTTCTTAAGAAGGGTTTCTGACACTGGGTTTAAGCCCTGCAGTATACTTAGTTTTACACGCTAAATATTATGCACCATGGATTAGCCAACTATGTTCGAAGCTAACAAATTCCATTTTAGAGGTAATGATAACTAGTACTATCTTCAGGCCAGCTTCTGGAGAGCTTAATTTACCTGGGTGAACAACAATCTGCACATTTTAGTGCACTTATTTTTTTAATTCTGTACTGCGCGTAATAGTCAATTGATCAGTACATTTCTGTATACTTCAACTGTTATTTTTTTTATCAGGGTGTGGGTTCCAGATTATTCCTGACAGTTCCTGTTTCTTCTAACTTGTAATTGTGTATTTAAAAGCCTTAGTTAGTTTAACTTAGTCTACACAATAAAGTTCTGTACTTTTACAAACATCCTCCTTTACTCCAATAAAAGACTTATTGACCTACAATATCAACACAGGACAGTAACTGTGGGTTCTGTGAGTTTATTCTGCAAAGAAATAACACAAACAACCGTGTTTATCAGTTTAAACTCTGTTCTTCTGACTGTTTGTGTCAGACAAAATGGCCGCAAGCAGCCATTTCATCTCCACTGTGGCTCCACAACCAACTTGTGTAAAATTGCTTTTTCCACCCACATTCAGGCAATTCCCGCCTCCACTGCCCTCAGATTGGCTAACAGCCCCCGTGCCCCATGACGTGATTGGGCAGCAAATCACTCTTTCAAACAAGTCCACCAATAAACGAATAAAATGCACTGTCCAATCGCAGCACGCGAAGGCGGGACTTGCTTGAAAACGGGTGCAAAATAAAAAATATCGCCAAACACCCAAAATCAAGATTCAGGCGGTTTTAACGTCTCTTCACTTTCTGAATAAAAACACCAGGTGAGTTTGAATATTGTCGACGTTGCTGTACAAATAAGCATAGATAAGAACATTTCGGCACTAAAAGAGTAAATTTTGTTTGATAAAAGTGATAATTACGCTTTAAATGAGCTCAAAACTAAAGCAGAAAAATGAGAGACAGTCAGAACTGCGCCGCGTTGAAAGGGCAGCTAACAGTTAGCTTTCGTCTCCCGGGTCGTATTTCGGTGAACCTCCTTTCGCCTCGAATAACAGTGAATTTAGTCACTCGTTCGAACCGAAAACCGACTCGGTGTATTACCTAAAGTGTATAATAACTCTTCTGCTTCGTAAATGCTAAATGTAAACACGCGTTTCGGTGTAAATCGTCGTTTTATTCGTCTCTTCTCCAAACTGCTATTTTCTCTCTTCCCGCAGTCTCCACAGCCTCCATTATGTCACTCTTTACAGGGGTGGAGCGTTTTGCTGTATCAACCAATGAGTACTGTTGGTTTTGAGCACAGACCCTTATGGCCCGCCCCCGTTTAGCTGTGATTGGTTACTGTGTTGTAGGGCTATGGCTGATTGGCTGGAGACTACTGCTTCGAAACAGAACAAACGAAACTTGGCAACAGTACAGAAGAACCTCCACATGTTAAAATATATATTCGAGTTTGTTTATTTTTATTTCATTATTCATTTTTGAACGATTCTTTTTTTAAAAATGGCACCATACAAAATGTGAAAGACATATTGTGAAGAAAATGCAGAAAAAATGCCATAAAATACACAACATTATGAGCAATGGGTTATATGTAAAATTACAAATATTGAAGTTATGTTGATTTCCTGTATGGCCACACAACGTGTATTGTTAATTTATATTCAATTCAATTTAAAGATAAATAATCTATTATGACCTTACACACAACTAGCAACTTATTTAAATGTCCAGGTAATATGTTGATATTAATTATATTAATTCTGGCTGTCCCTTTTACGTCATATACAGAAAGGTTCTTTTACTCAGCCTTACCCATCAATAAGAATAATTTTTAATCCCTATTTTCTTATGTCTGTTTCAGGTGACTTTGAGCAGCTATGGCCCGTACTAAGCAGACTGCCCGTAAGTCTACAGGAGGAAAAGCCCCCCGAAAGCAGCTCGCCACTAAAGCTGCCCGCAAGAGTGCTCCCTCTACTGGAGGGGTGAAGAAGCCTCATCGCTACAGGTAAAGCAGAGCTTAGAACTGACTTGTAAACTGTAAAAGTAGATAAAACGTGAGCCGTTTGTTCTGTAGTTTTATTGTTCTGTAGTTTTATTTGTGTCACTGGTTGTAATTCACAATGTGATGAGTGCAGTGCATAAAGACAGTACTATTAGTAAATTGTTGGGTTTTTTTTAGGCCAGGTACTGTGGCTCTGCGTGAGATCCGTCGGTATCAGAAGTCGACGGAGCTGCTGATCCGAAAGCTGCCTTTCCAGCGTCTGGTCAGAGAAATTGCCCAGGACTTCAAGACGGACCTGCGGTTCCAGAGCGCAGCCATCGGAGCCCTGCAGGTCAGTCTGGTTCTGATTAATGAGGTGGATTCATTGTGCCTGTACAGAATGACTGTATTTTGAAATAGCTCATATAGAACAAGACCTGTATAACCAGCCATGCAGACCAATCCCTTGAATTCATTGTGATATAACATATTTACATTGGGATAATACAATTGAGAGAGAATTATTTTTCTGAGACCAAAATAAACATTTTGAATTAAATGTTTTTTTTAACTTACAAGAGTACTTGTCGCCTATTTTATAGATTGTTAGATAAAAAGTTTTGTATAATAATAATAGTAAACTGTTCACTGTTAACAGCAGGTTAATATTTTGGAATTTTTCAATGTTCTTGCTTTTCTGATCCTCTGTCTGTGGTATTTGTTAACAGGAGGCCAGTGAGGCATACCTGGTGGGTTTGTTCGAGGACACTAACCTGTGCGCCATTCACGCTAAGCGTGTCACCATCATGCCCAAAGACATCCAGCTGGCCCGTCGGATCCGCGGAGAGCGCGCCTAAAAATGCCCAACCCCAAAATCTCTCTTTTTCTTCTTCTCTGCTCCTGTCCTTCCTTCTCTCAGTGTGGATCATCATGACAGCATCGTTTTTTGTGTGTGTTTGTGTTCTCTTTTGCTTTGAAACTCACAGCGAACAGATGTGTGCCGAAGTGAGGTTAGATTAATTTACGCACATAAACGTGGCTGTTAAAACGTGTATCTGGATCAGTGGGTTGTTGTAGATCTAGAGGGTTTTCTCAGTAGCTGGAATGTAGAAGGGAATTTGGAGTTTAGAATCATTTATCTGAGACTAATCTTTATTTAAATGGAATTAGAGCCCTGTCCAGAATCCAACATCCAGATTGGGGCTGCAAGATATGAACTAAATACCAGTATTGTGATTATATTGGTGCTTGTTGCAAACAGTGCAGCATGTTAAAACATGTTGATTCGTCAGCGGTTTGAGAGCTACGTTATTTTGACCAAAATAATAGACTTGTGTTGGATTGTATTAATACGGTGATTTATCAAAACACCCGCAGAAATTTATTTGGAGCTATGATTGGTCAAGATGCTAACATCACACTGTGATTGGTTAGAGGCTCATTTGCATACTGCGGGTTTCTGTAATGTCAGCGTCCAATACCAGAATGATTGAACAGTATATCATGCAGCCCTAAATCAGACAGAGTTCAGTTAAATCAAACAGAATTACTCTCTTATTATATTCTACAATGCAAGAAATCAACATTAAACCTGTATCCTACTGATTGGCTGTATTATTACTGAAATGTACAGATTTCAGTGGTGGGATTATGGTTAAATCATGATTAAATTGTGGTTAAATCTGGGTTTAAGGGCTCCTTTGGTATGGGGACCATCCTCATTAGGGTGTTTCCACTCATCACTGGATTCGTGTAAATTTTCATGAAGCACACTCTTCCTCTATAAACATGTTTTGTGTCTTTTGTTATCGAGTGCTTTTATATTATTATTTTTTATCTTTACTAGTGTGATAGAACATTATTTGTATTCATGGTTGTCAGAGTGTTTCTCAGTAGACTGTTCCCCAAATTCAGGAAGAAAGTTAATTTGTTTCTTTTTTCAACATATTGTCAAATAACTGTCATTGACAACAAGACTATAAATACATGTAGTGGGTGTTTAAACCAGTTTCCTTTTATTTTTTATCCCATTTTCATGAATCCGGGTGTCATTTGTAGGTGACTGCTCAGGTTTTTCTACATTTTTTTTAACAGAAGTAAAAAGCATATCTTTGTGTTTTCAGAATTTACGAAATGGAAAAATAAATGTTTTTCCTGAAGTCTGCTCTCTGTTCTTTTTCCATCGGTTCACACATAGACACATTATCTGAAACCAGCGAAAATAAAGAAGACCTAGTAATGTTTATGCTTTTATTGGTTTCATTTTAAAAAGCAGAAAAGCTAAATACCCATAATAGCGGCGTCGACATGCTTGGGCTTGAATGCATTTGGGGTGGAAATGTGTATTTTGGTCAGATGATCGTCATTAAGACATTAACACCAAAAGGAAGGTTTGTTTAATGAGTGTATTAAGTGTTGTGAGAATGGATGGCAACATTACAAAGGGGTAAATAGGTTTATCGTCCAATTTTTTTTGGAATGTGTTGCATGCCTGAAATGCAGGAATGGATGTATGATAACCAAAGAAATACAGTTGACTAGACAAACATGAAATATTTTGGATTTATACTATCTGCAAAGAAACAGAAGTCAGAATGAGTGTAGGAACCACTGTGGCTTTTTTTATTTGTTCGTTTTTGTTGTTTCTGTGCCATTTTCCATACTGTCTCAGCTTTTATTGAATTAACTAAGGTAGTATTAAACCTTGCTTACTAGTAATACTACTTTTATTTTTAAGTCTATTAAACTGACATACTTCGTGAGAAAGTAACCCTGGATTAGAGCAATGCATAGAGCAATGTATACTGTTCCAGTGTTCCATTTCAACCCTGTTCCATTTATCACTTACTGCACTATTTGTCCTCGAGTGTGCAATATATATTCTTCCATGCAAAAAAAAACCTCTTGATGTGCAATAATTATATCTCTATAAGTTGTCCAAATAATGTGCAATAACTAACTGCTACCTCACCTGTCTATTGTCTGTTTAGAATATACAGTTTATAGTCATTTATTATATTTAAATATTTTTAGGCAATGTGTATATATGTATATAATTTTGTTTTTTTCCTTCTGTATCTATCTCAGTTTTGCACTTTATATATTTTAGCCATATGTTTAATTATATAAAAATAACTATTTATACAGATTATATATATAGCATTATAGTAATGCAGAAGTACAGGTTTACAATATTTGTGTATTTCCATTTGTTATATATTTCATAGTTTTATATGATATTTTTATTTCCATCTTATATTGTTTTTATATTTTAGATACATACTTATGTTCCTAATTGTGATGCATAATTCAAGTTTTTTAAGCGTTAAAACTGCTTCCGGGTCGCGTATTTATGCACATAAAATAAGAGTCCTCCCAATTCATTTGTTTAGCGCCTCGTTAATTTATTTCAAAGACAGTTTTAAAAGCATTAATATGATAATAATTACTAATCAATCTGAGTTACAAAAGCAGAGCATGTATCTTTTATTTATTTATTTTTCTATTTGATTAGTTAAAATCGATCAACCGGAAGCTTTCCCCGGCGTCCTGTGAGGTTTCTTTTTCCGGTGGGTGATCCGCTGTAGTGGCCGCGTGCGACAATAGAATAAAATTGTTAATTGTATTTTTAATTCAACCCAAATAAACAGAATTAATAAGCATTTAATTTGTGATATAGGCTCCGCTGGAATTATTGGTCGTGATGGCGTTTGAGCAGATGAGAGCGAATGTGGGAAAACTGCTTCGAGGAATCGACAGGTAAACAAATTCACACTGTAAAATGATATATAGCAATAAACAACAAAACTCAGGTGCTAATAACAGTATATATGTAGGAGTGTTAATTTGGGACACTAATCCGCAGTCTAAAAGCCCAAAAAGAAGATAAATAATAAGTAATAAAAGCAGCAGATCTACAGTGTTGTAACGGATAGTAGTTTATTGTATTGGTATGATGCTCTGTTGCTTATAGTGCATGTAATGTGTTATAAAGGTGTTTTAAATGTGTAGATTTAATGAGAAATAAATAAACGCCTCACATCGCATGCTGGGAGGTTTGTGCTGTAGTCTAAACCCATACTGCTAATAATAATGACCATAATGAATAAAACCTATTAGATAATGACTCAAACGTCAATTCCTAGACAGATGCACAGTTCCTACAGAACCACAGTGGATCTAATGTATAATACATCTAGTATCCATCACGCATAGAAACTACAAAGTGAAAAATGGCTTCTTATTTGAATTTCCCATTCCACCATATATGGTAAAGTTGAAAAATTAGGACATATATGTTAAAAACTGATATGAAACAGAGGAAAGTGTACCTTGCTCATGAATGCTTCTGAGTAGAAGAATTTACTGAAGTATCTAGAATTGAACTATATACTGTTTTGTGTGTATTTTCAGGTATAATCCAGAAAATCTGGCCACATTGGAGCGATATGTGGAAACACAGGCAAGGGAGAACGCGTACGACCTGGAGGCAAACTTAGCTGTACTAAAACTGTAAGTTTTAACCAGTTGTTTGTTAAGCTTTGCAGTAATTACACTTAACGTCAAAATAATAGTTGCACCCAGAGGGATGTGTCTGACTGCAGTCCTATTGGGACAGAGCGTGAATCATTCCCATGACGTCTACCCAGCGAGTTTCATTCCTGATGGTTGATTCCTTCTGGGTGCAATTATTTGTGAAATTGTTCTTTTGATGATGTTTATGTGTAGATAATGTGTTTATGTGTAATTCTTCTAGTCTGCTTTAGCCTGCATATGGTGTGTGTGTGTGTGTGTGTGTGTGTGTGTGTGTGTGTGTGTGTGTTAAACTATGTTTTATGTTGTGTGTCTCTTAAGTGGGGTGTGTCTGTTTGGGCTTGGACAGGGCTACATTCAGGTTTGGGCTAAAGTGTCAGGAATGATTAAAGGTCTGCTCGGTGTGACTATGTCTGTGTGATACAGTTCTTTGACTGATCTCTCTCTCCCTCTCTGTGTCTCTGCAGGTACCAGTTTAACCCTGCATACTTCCAGACCAGCGTAACTGCTCAGATTCTCCTTAAAGCATTAACTAATCTACCGCACACAGACTTCACACTTTGCAAGTGTATGATTGACCAACCACACGTATCCACTCGGTGCTGTTGCTTCTGCTTTACTGTGGTCATTCCTCTGCTGTGTGATGCTTATTCTTGAAAGTGTTTTTATTTACCGATAATCCTTAAGTTCAGTTAGAAATCACTATTTATATCTTAAAGCATAATTCCTACATATGTTGATTTTCTCCATATACCTTTCTCTTATAATATTGTATAAACTAGTACAGTACAGACTTCCCGCCTTTGCATGTTGTCAGACTTGAATCACCCTATATAGGTCCATTTTATGTGTGGGGGTCTTCAGCATGTGTTGAAGCATTTAGCAGAGGAGGAGGCGTCTGTCCTGCTGTTTTTCTTGTTGTTCACTTTCCTTGACTGCAGTGTCGCAGCAAGAGGAGCGACCAATCAGACAGATCCTGTACCTGGGGAACCTGTTGGAGACTTGCCACTTCCAGAGCTTCTGGGTAAGTAATGTTAGGACCTCCGACAAGCAATCTCAGTCAGGCACCTGTCACTATTTGTCTCCGCCACCCTCTGTTTGGAGGTGTAGGTAGGAAAAGTGCTTGTGTTCAAATCCCCTATAATGAGTTAGAGGTGATGTACATTACACGTTGTACAGCATTGCATAAACCCCTATTCAGAACTAGAGGATGACAGGTCAGTTATATTGTAGTATTATGATATACTTTTGGTGTATATTTCTAGTGTGTATTATGCTGTGATATTGTGTATATATGTGCTGTATGGTTTAAAAACGAGTGTTTCACAAAAGCTTTAAATTATTTTTTGAATCCCTTAGTAGGGAATTCCCCAGTCAGAGTTAACTGGAGAGTCTGTGTTTAGAAGACTGTCAGCAGAGGGCACAGTTCTGCAGTTTCACCCTGTCTCTGTCTGTTTCTCTTTCAGTCAAGTTTGGAAGAGAACAGAGAGCTGATCGACGGAATCACAGGATTTGAGGACTCAGTTCGTAAATGTATGTTTAATGTATTTTTCTTTTTTTTTTTATAAAAAGAGCAACTTTATAGTAATCTTTAAATATCATATTAATAATTATTCCAACTATAATAGCAGGACAGAACAAGCTTAATTATTACAGGCTAGACTTTAAATGGTATTACTTTTAAAAGGTTCTACTATAGTAGAAGTTATTTTTAGTGTTTAGATGATAATTATACACTAATACACTACATAATGTCTATAAAATTTCTGTGTGCAGATGGACTCTAGACTGTGATGACTGGATATTAGTTTAGTTAATTATTAGAAGTCATAAAATCAGTGAGTAATGTGTTGATGTGTATGCTTTGTTATTGTGTGTCTGTAGTTATCTGCCATGTTGTTGGAATCACCTACCAGACCATCGAACATCGACTCCTAGCCGAGATGTTGGGAGACCCTCTGGGTGAGATTTACACACACACACACACACTGCATAGTATACACTAACCGGCCACTTCATTAGGTACACCGTCATGTATCTACACTATTTGTCCATTTTATCAGCTCCACTTACCATATAGTGAATCATTCTCAGCACTGCAGTGACACTAACAACGTGGTGGTGTGTTAGTGTGTGTGAGTTTATCAGAGACAGCAGAGCTGCTGGGGTCTCTAAACACCTTAGTGTCACCGATGGACTGAGAATAGCACAACACTGAGTACCAGCACAACACACAATAATGCACACATCACAGATGGACTAGGGTCTATAACTGTGGAACATTGAGCATAGACATTGATAATTAGAGTAGTTCAATTCAACTTGACATTATTTTCATTATACCTATATGGAGTTGTACAGTATAACAAAACACAGTCTGGCATCTTCTCCAGTGCAGTTAAAAGAATATATGTATATATAAATAGTGTAGTGCAAAGACAAATAGACAATTTGTGCAAACAGTACGGTAGGACATGTGCAAAGTGTAAGAGCAGTATCTGTATGTCACAATGGCCAATAAAAGGTTCATTTGATGGAAAAACATTTTTAATAATAGGTTGATGTGTTGACTGCTGGTTCTCCCAGAAGTTTACTCCTGTCCTTTCAGCTTACAGCATATCTCTCTCTCTCACTTTTCTCTCTCTTCTCTCGCGCTCTCTCTCTCACTCTCTAGATACGCAGGTGAAGTTATGGATGAATAAGTACGGATGGGTGGAGAATGAAGAGGGTCAGATCTTCATCTATAATCAGGAAGAGAGTGTCAAACCTAAGAACATTGTGGAGAAGATTGACTTTGAGAGTAAGTGCTTTTATTTGCATGGTTCCGAGCAGTGACAGTTTGGAACTCTGTCATAAGTTTCTCAACAGAGTATCAGTGATGTTTATGTACTGCAAACTGTGTTTCCCTGGTCTGTGTCAGCATTTACAGCTGACCGGCACAGGTCAGGCTGGGTAAAACTTTCACTGGTTCCTTCCTATGAAAGTGCCACATTTAGGGTCATTGTGCTATTTAGTATAACCCGTTTTACCTCCAGTGTTTGCCTAGGGAAGCTGAGTCTGTTTTTTTACATATGTTAACAATGGGTGTTAACAAGAATTTGGCGGGGTGCTCACATGTAGTGTTCATGCACTGCGGTCTTTGCTTGAGTTAATGTTTTAAAATAAGAACAAGTTGTAGAAACCAAATACTTTTATTCTCTGGCAAATGGATATCAACTTGAACTCTATATCCCTATAAAAATGGGAGGGGGGAGGAGAGAACTTGTTCTACAGTTGTGACGAAAGTCGCCAGGTGTGTGTAGTTTGATAAAGCTTGATTATAGAGAGAGTATCCTGCAGTAAAAGTAGAGTGTAAATTCTGCAGCAAATGCAGCTTTCCTGTTAGGTCCAGACAACCTAATAGAACCACAATAGATAGGCATCATTCAGGACAGGAACCAACACCCTGAAATTAGCTTTTATCCAAATTTAGCTGAGGTACCTGAATGTAACAGCTGCACCATTTAAGGTAAAATGGAACGTTGGACTAAGAAGCTGGCGAATAAGATGGTGAGGAATAGGACATGTGAAGAAAAAAGTTGATTAGTTATTCACTAATTAGTTTTAATAGAAGTAAAGGTATTCAACTGAGCTGTTTATCACTGATTAGCATTAAACCTAGCTGATGAATTTAAAAGCCCTAATAAAGACTTATATAAATATTCTGCTGCTCCTACTGATCAAAGTTCACTTTGTCTTCGACCTCTCTAGGTGTGTCCAGCATCATGGCAACGTCGCAGTGAAGCTCCTCGTCCATCAGGATAGACCCACAAACACCTGTAAACCGACCTGAGACTGGATTAAACCGGCCCCTCTGAGGACTTTTATACCCCCATACAGATCTTTTTATTAAACAAGGCTCTGGATACACTTGGCTGCTGAGTTACAGCTTCAAAATAAAACTAACTTTATGTGAAATCAGAGTCTCACTGAATTCATTTACATTTTATTACTTGCATTCAGTGCCATTGACTAACTCCATGGGAGGCACGATACACAAACTCTTATGCCCTTTATTTCCCTGTGCTACTAGTTACACTATATTGCCAAAAGTATTCGCTCAACTGCCTTCACACATATATGAACATCCCATTCTTAATCCTTCTTAACCCTTAATTGGGTTTAATATGGTGTCAGCCCACCATTTGCAGCTATATCAGCTTCAGCTCCTCTGGGAAGGCTTCCACAGGGTTTAGGAATGTAAATCTGAATCTTTTAACTATCTACCAGAAGCGCATTTGGGAGGTCAGACATTGATGTTGGACGAGAAGGCCTGGCTCACAGTCTGCTCTAATTCATCCCGAAGGAGTTCTGTTAGGTTGTGCAGGTCAGTTAAGTTCTCCACACCAAACTCGCTCATCCATGTCTGTATGGACCTTGCTTTGTGCACTGGTGTGCAGCCATGTTGGAACAGGAAGGGGCCATTCCTAAACTGTTGCCACAAAGTTGGGAGAATGAAATGGTTAACAATCTTTTGGTATGCTGAAGCATTAACAGTTTCTTTCACTGGAACTAAAGGTCCGAGCCCATCTCCTTAACAAAAAACATTAAGCACCCTCCACCAAACTTTACACTTGGCACAATGCAGTCAGACAAGTACCGTTCTCCTGGCAACTGCCAAACCCAGACTCGTCCATCGGAGACACACTGTTCTTTAGCTAATCTGAAGGCCTCATGGAGTTTGGGATGCAGCTGCTCAGCCATGGAAACCCATTCCATGAAGCTCTCTACACACTGTTCTTTAGCTAATCTGAAGGCCTCATGGAGTTTGGAGTTAGTAGTTAGTGACCTCTGTCCACTATGTGCCAATGTGATCCTGCTCTGTCAGTTTATGTGGCCTAACACTTGTAGTTGTTGTTCCTAATCACTTCCACTGTTATTAGGTACAGTGCATTAAACAGTTCACTGACCACAAACCCTATTGTAATAACGTTGGTGTAGAGAAGATTCCTCACTGGGCGGGGGTTTAACCTGGTGATAGGGAGTCGATTCTTCCACTCGAGCACGTCTGGGACACAAAATGCTTGAAATCGACTTTTATTTGCCTTAATCGATTGGTTGGACATTATGTTGAGTCAGAGCCAGAGAGAGTTCAGACAGCCTGCCACTTAAACTCAAGAGTCCGTTTAAACAGGTTTAATACCAACGCTGCTGACAGCTGAACGCCTATTTTCATAGCCCCTAATAAGAGGACATCATAAAGGGGGGTGGTGTGATCGGACACGATGCTAGAACAGGATTAAAATCATAACCAAACCTATTTACCACAGTCATGATTACTTTTCTCACCTAACTGGGTAGTATAGGTGACAACCGTGAGTCAGACGGGAGCTTACTAATGGACTAGCATTTCCCGCGGTCACATGACCTTGTTAAACCAATAACATGCAGCGACCTGAGCCAATGATACGCAAAATATTGTTGGAGAGTTCGTCCCGAAAAGAGGACAGACAGGCGTTTGTCAAAGTTCTGCGCAGGACAGAGGACTGGAGTAGAAAAACCGGACGTGTGTACATGCACCACAGATCTCCAGCTCTATTTGGGTCTACTGTGTCTATTCTGAATAGATATATCTGAATAGATTATATTCTGAATAGATACAGTTTAAAATATATATTTTTAAAATAGTATTGATCTCCATATCCCATCTTCCGCATTTCCGACATACAATTACCACCATTGCTTACATGAATGTCATGTTCAAATAAAATTGTTAATAATTTAGATAAGATAACAAAAAAATAATACTTTATTGAATTGCAGCATATTTGTTGGCTAAAGTTCTGCTGTCAGGACAAACCTCATATCTCCAAACCGATAACTTTAAAGGAGAAGAAAAAAAAAATCTTTTTTTTTTCTAGATATTTTTTCAAGCAATTTTGAGCTTTTTTGTTTTGGATCATTCCTCATGAAATTTACACACAATGTACAGGCCAACAGGTAGATTCAATTTTGTAAGAAACTGAAAAACAACAAAAATGTAGATACTATCATAATTCAGCTATAAACAGTTCGGTACAAGGAACAAAAGCTAAAGTCAACATTTTTTGACAGTGTGATTGAAATGCTGAAACATATTTACAGATTATGATTTTACTTTCCATTCCGCCTTAAACCGCGCTGCAGTTACACCTCGAAGGTAACAGCGGCATCGCTAAGGTGGATAGGAAAAGTCTAATATTTATAAGATAACACGAGGCCAACTTCAGCCTTCTAAAAAAAGGGAACAAGATTACACCCTTTCGTTCAAAGAACTGAAAAAAAAAACTGAAAATAGTTCCTTTTTCGAAGCCTGCAGTTCTCCAGAACGTGCTCATCGCTAGTTGAACCTGTTTGTTTGGATTAGTTCAGTCATGAACACAGCAGAGATCAGTTCAGGTCAAATTTCAGGATTCTGTCCCGAAGGTATTTACAGCCAATACACTGATTCCAGAAGTTTCCTTTCTTTTCCAGGTCAAGCTGAAAGACTAAAGCAGAAATAAGTTAGAAACGCTCGACTCTTTTCCAGCTCTTTCATCGCTGGTGAGCTCATGGAGGTAACCATTACAGTAAGCTTTAGGCAACATTTCAGTTAGCGGTATGCAAATTACACATTTGCATAAATAAATGGTAGAATTACGTTCCTTCAGACATTTTCCCAGTTACTTAAAACAGGCTTTTCGGCTAAAACTGCAGTGAGACAGATGTGTCATATATAATAACAGAAGATTTCAGTAACAGACCTCCCCCAACAACTTTACCCCAAACACAGTGTTTAAACCGGGTTTGGTGTCTAGGTTTGTTTCTCAAGGGTTGGCCCTGGAGCCACGTAGCTACACCAATCTGTTCACTCGGCGGCCATCTTTGTTGCGCCGCCAGCCAGGTATTTCCATACAAGACCAGACTCCCGTCCTTTTTGTGGGCAAATAAGCCCACAAGACCAAATACTCGAACAGGAGGAGCAGATTAACTTTTTTAAAACATGGAATTTTATCATAGCATATAATCTGACCACAAGCTAATAAATGTTTTGTTGCGTTTGGTTCGGTAACGCAGTAGAAGCATAGACGCAGTTCTGGCTGATCTCCAGATTTTCTAACAGATCTCCAATTCAGTTCAGTTTGTACTATGTGTAGTTAAGTAAAACTTATACTTTACATGTCGACTAAATATCTGAATATCTGTAAGTGTATAAAGTATCTCTCTCTCTCTCTCTCTCTCTCTCTCTCTCTCTCTCTCTCTCTCTCTCTCTCTCTCTCTATATATATATATATATATATATATATATGTATATATATATATATATATATATATATATATATATATATATATATATATATATATATATATATAAATACAGTGGGGTGCGAAAGTTTGGGCAGCCTTGTTAATTTTCCTGATTTACCTTTATAAAGCATTGATTGGTTGGATAAAAAAATTCTGTTAAATGTATCATATAGGGGACAAACACAGTGATATTTGAGAAGTGAAATGAAGTTTATATGATTTACAGAAAGTGTGCAATAATTGTCTAAAGAAAAATAAGGCAGGTGCATAAATTTGGGCACCAAAAAAAAAACCCTTAACTTTAATCATATAAAAAATAATCGTTGTTGTCCAAAGAAAACATGTATCTCAATTTTGTCTGTTTTTTTATACATTTACACTGTGTTTGGGTTCTATTGACTTACGTTAAACTGAATGTAAATTTTTGCCCTTGGTTGTTTGCATTTTCATTAAGAGACTGGATACATCCACCCTGTAAAATAAATCAACAAACAATATCAATATTTTTTGGCTTAGAACCAAAACCAAATAACAGGATCGAATGCTTTAATATTTCAGTATTTATCTGCACGTTTCTAGTTTCCACATTTCTGACACAGACTTACTGCCATTGCTTACATGAATGTCATTTGTAACATCTATTTTTAATCTGTACAATAACATAACACTTTATTGATCCCTAAGGAAATTGCCAAAGTTCTGCTGTCAGAACAAAACCTCATATCTCCAAACCGATAACTTTAAAGAAGAAAAGAAGAAAAAAAAAACATATCTGTGTATCTAGAAATTTTTCCAAGCAACTTTGGGCCTTTTTGTTTTGTAACATTTATCATAAGTTTACACACAATGTAAAAGCCAACAGGTAGTTTCAATTTTTTTAACCAACTATATGCAAAAGGTACAGTTTAGATAGAAACAGACATTCAAGGCATATTTATCTTTATCTTTTTTATATAGTGTTATATTACAAATAAAAACAGCAACACAGCTATATATATATATATATATATATATATATATATATATATATATATATATATATATATATATATATATATATATATAATAGCAATATATAATAGCAAGCTAGGTTACACCAATTAGCTGCTGTTACACCAAAAGGCTTTCATTGCATTGTATAAACAAGACAAGTTTTATGTCTAGTGACATAACTCTGTCACAGTTACATGTTTGCTACATTAGACTTGTAGCTCCAGGGCTACAGAAGCAAACTTCTGGCACCGTATCAGCTGATGGATGGACTACATTTGAGAAGATTTTGCAGAAAAGCTGTTGGGTTTAGCTAACTGAGCAGATAGCAATCAAGAATTTGAACTGACGCTGAAGCATGTTCAGGATTTGTGCCGCTCTGTGGCATGATACAGCATGTTCAGGATTTGCCAGCAGCGATTCTCATTCTAACCCTCAGTGAAAATAAAAGAACATATAGACTATTAAAAAACCCAATGCTTTCTTATTCCGTAATTAAAGGAAAATGTGTATATGTGTGTTTTCACAATGTGCAAAGCTAAACAAGGATTGCTAAAAGGAAAGGCAAAGTGGATTTTGATATATCCTAAACATTTAGAATTGGTTAGCATTTGAGAACTTCATTTTAAAGAGACCTGTCTGCTGGTAGATTAGAGCAGAAACATCTGAAGCGCTGTAAGCTGATCCCTGTTTCATTTCTTTTGACCTGCAGGTGTGTTTACCTGGTAAAGGGGCGTTTTCACGGGGGGAAAGGTAGCGCAACAAAAGTAGGAAGACTTTTGTCTGACAACTCTGGAGTACAGGTTACAGAAAGCACAGGTGAGTGGAAGCCTCTTCATTTCTACTAATGCTAATACATTTTTATCAGTACTGAGGGCAGCAGTGCTAGTTTGTACTCAGTTACAGTTTAGTCATTAACATTTACTGTTTAGTTAAGTTTTCATTTCATGTTGGTTCAGCTCCTGTTCTGCTTTGCTGTTGATCATACCTATTGCTGAACACACTCCTTTAGCATAGTTTTAGCATTTCATTTTAGACCCAAAGGTTCCAGAATGACAGATCTCATTCAGTATGGGCTAGTACTGTTCCTGGAGATCCGCCTTGCTGCATTCTGTCTCTAACCGCAATCTGCCACACTTGCACAGACTACACGTTTTGAACGTACACTGGTGATTCAATATATCACTTCCATATTAGGACCAGCATTAAATTAATACTGCTTTATGCACACTATCTGTATGATACATGTATGTATTTAAGGATACTTGAGTCTATAATTGGCTGCTACTGCAGAGTCCTGTCATTTGCACCAATACTGCGTACAGTATATATGTTCTGCTCCTCTGCCTTTCATACATGTGTTAGATACAGATGCACACAGACTGTATATATATATATATATATATATATATATATATATATGTGTGTGTGTGTGTGTGTGTGTGTGTGTGTATTGTTCTCTTACCTTCTCTTTGTGCTTTCTTCATTTAGAACTTAGTATTCACATTGTTATTGCTAGTACTTGTAGTCCAGGAGCTAGTGCAGAGTAAGAATTTCTTTGCACAGTGCTGCAGCTGTTTGCTTCTCTGTGACAATAAACTCCTGAAACTTTGTTCCAGATAATTAACTTGGCGTACTAGGGGAGTGGTGGTGGAGCAAGTTAGATACAGTTTAGATCCAAATGCTGCAGAAAAATAGATCACAAGAAAGAGAGTTAGTGACTAGTGAATTAAATAAACTTGTTTGAGGTGTTTAAAAGTGTTTACTGTTCATATAATTTATTGGTTTACCTTAAACTTGTGATCTACCTGCCTTAAAATGTTATGCCACCAAGACATTTTCTGCATAATTAAAAGGTTAAGCTGCAAAAAGAGTTATATAGTTTGGTGTGAAATGCCTTGTTCTAAAGAAGCTTATCGGGTCACAGTTTGGTGTGAAAGTTTGGCCTAAAACATGTTTTAATGGTGGAGGGATACATGCAGGTTGTTGTGAGGCAAAATAGAGCCCCTAGAAAACTCGTTTTTTTCCAACATTCCATAGAAACACCCAGAAGCCACATGTGTGCTGACTGGTGGTTCTGAGAAGAGCATAAAATGGCTATATCTGCTTTGTAGACATGAGGACTCCTGGTTCCCACCACCACCACAGGAAGGAATTCTGAGTCTCTACAATGAACCATTTCACACCAAACCCACTCTGAATGATGCTGTTTACATCTCATCCAGTGAATTATGAAGCAAGTTTGAAAAGTCTTTGAAAATAGTCTTAGAAGCTATATATATATTAGAAGCTCAGTGAGCTTCTAATATAGGAGCTCACTGAGCCTCTAAAATTGTGTGACAGCTCAAGTAAATCTAAATGCAAGTTAAACCGTTTAACCGTTATAGCGTACATCATTGTTATGTGTTTGGTTTTAGCCCCAGTGTGAGCCGGTGTTGCAGAGTTTGTGAGGTTTGTTTGAGGCGGTTTGGCCTGCAGGAATCTCCACAGTCAACAGTGAGATGTTGAAGAGTAAAGATTCTTTACCCTCCACGGCTGCTGCTGCGGGGCTGTATAAGGATTTCTCTTTTCCCCTCGACCTTCAGCTCAAACCTGCTGTAGAGTGGAAAAGGCCTCAGGTCAGTGTGAATTACTCAACATCTACTGTCAATCATTCATCATCGTTTATTAGTATTATTCAGCATCTACTACCAATTTATCGGTGACTACTCTCAATTAGTCATTGGTCACTATGAATGTTTCAGTACCAACTATGAATATTTCAGTATCTACTACGAATCCTTAAAGATCCGCTATGAATGATTTAATATTCACTAGCTGGTTGTCAGTATCTTCCATGTGTGTTTCAGCATCCCCTATGAGTTATTCAGCATCTTTTATCAGTTATTTAGCATCCAGGGTAAATTATTCAGTGCCTACTATGAATCATGAAGGATTCACTATTAACTATTCAGTAAATACTATGAATTATTTACTATACACTACAAATTATTATGTATCTTCTCTATAGATTATTCTGTACCTAATATCAATTACTCAGTATCTACTATTAATTATTATTACTATTAATTAATACTATAAAGTATTTGGTATGTAATGTGTATAATTCAGTAACCTCTATGGATGATTCAGTATCTACTATGATTGAGTCAGTATATACTATGAATTTTGCAGTGATGTCAAGTTAGTAGCCAGTGGGCTAGTCATTCGACTGTGAACAGGTTTACCTTCAGGTTTGATGTTTCTCAGGGCAGTTTAGAGATTGTGTCCGGACCTGCATGTGGCTAACAGCTGCCAGTGTGAAGCCAGAGGGAAACAGCTGCTCCACGCTAACCCAAAAAGGCAGAAACAGATGGGAACTGTGTTATTTCTATGTTACATGTGTTGTAAAGTCCTACGCAGACATAACCTGCTGAAATATTTTGAAATACATACTGAGGCAGTTCCACATTTGACTTTTTAATCTTTAATCAGAGGGATGAAACTAATTAACATGTCCTTATATAATAAACAGAGTGGAAATATGGACGTCATGGTCAGGTTTTATCATTTTCTCTGAGCTGCTGAATCCTAATACTATAGAAAACAGAGCGACTGTCTGAACTGTCTCTCTCTTGCAGGAGCTCTGTGGTTCCCCACAGTTCATAGTGGATGGAGCCACACGGATGGACGTATGTCAGGGAGTCCTGAGTAAGAAAATAAATAATTAGGGCTGGGCTAAATGACAATCCTTATCTTTATTCTCAAATATTGACATCACAGTATATGTCTGGGTAAATGGTGGATATGGTCAGTTCCTAAAGAGTACTGAACAACTATATGATTCATTTCTAAATGAAGTTAGTGAGGTTAAAAATGATAAAACACTGAGTAAAAGCTATTACATTATTATTAGCTCTGCTAATGCTACCTAATGCTAGCTATGGATTTTTCAGTAATGTGATTACTCAGTGAGCACTGTGAATTATTTGGTTTTTACTATGAATAATGAATGATTTAATATCTACTATGAATTCTGAATAATCATGTATCCAGTAAGAATAATTCAGGATTCACTTTGACTTATTTGTTGTCTACTTTGAATTATTCTGTAACTATTATCAGTTATTAATATCTACTATGAGTTATTAAACATTTAATTTTTGCGTATTCAGCACAATTTATTCAGTATCTACATTATTTACATTAATGACACACTATGAATTAAAAATATCTACTTCAAATTATGACAACTAATCACCAGTAAGTAGTTAGTAGTTATGCTCATCATGTTGATGTGTGGGAGCAGCTTCAGATAGATCCCCAAAAGATTTCTAACTTGCACATGAACTGAAGTTTATTTAAAAAAAAATAGAACCACTGGAGCATCTTATAATCTCATCAGAATCTTGCAAAATATAATCAGTCTTGTTTGCTATTGGGGAAAGTTTTAGCACCTTATGTAAGACACATGTATATGTGTATTTGCTCGTTAAAATGTGCTTTTATAATAATGATCTGAGATGCTCAGTCAGGAGGCCTTTGGTGTTTTTTCATGGATTTACCCAAATTCAACCAAAAAAAAAATCTGTACTTCCAGCTGTCCATTTTAATAAAAGTTGGATGTATATATTATTTTGGTGAATACATGAGAAATAATTGCCTGAAAATTACATTAATATAGCCTCAGATATTATAAGTTGAAAGATTTCAAACAATTTTAAAGTAAAAAATAAGGCCACGCCCACTTCCCCACTGTTAAACCCTGTGTATCTAAGAAACTAATAAAGATACAATACTAAAATGTTGTACACCATCTACACAATGACAATATTTTCTAAAAGTATGAAGCAAATCTGAGATGGTCAGTCAGGAGAGTTCAGGTGCCCTGGAGTGTGGAGGTTTAAACTGCAAATGTACAGTTTAAATGAACAATCTAAGACGTTTATATAACGTATATATAAGCCTATATTATTACATTACATACTGAATGAGTGATCTCTTTCTGTACTAGACGATTGCTGGTTCCTCTCGGCATTAGCTTCCGTGTCTCTGTGTCCTCCTCTGCTGAAGCGTGTGGTGCCACCAGGGCAGAGTTTCCAGAAGGGATACACCGGCTCCTTTACATTCAGGGTCAGTCAGTTTGTTCACATTATAATGCAGTATGAATGTGTAATTAATACCCAAGCCCACTTTTAAATGTGTTTACTCCGATAGAGCTGTTTTGATATCTCTCATATCTATGATAAATATACCGGATATAAACTAAATGTAAATTCTGTATTTATTTATTTATTTGTTTGTTTGTTTGTTTATTTATTTATTTAAATATCTAGTATAATATCTAAACATACTTATTCAACCAATATAGGAAAAACTTTTACATACCCAAATCAGAGAAAGTTGGGACAGTGTGGTAAATTTCAGTGCTTCTTACATTTACTGGTGACTTTTATTTAATTGCAGACAGTATGAACCCAGGATATTTCATGTTTTGTCATTTTGTTTGTTAATGGATGCTTTGTGCTCTGGACCAATGACGAAACAGACCATCCAGATTGTTATCAGCAACAAAAGCCAGGGTCTGTTATGGTATGGGGTCAGTGTGTCAGTGCCCTTGGCAAGATCATTTACACTGTGATGCAGCATTAATGCCAGAACAATATCTCAGAGCACCATGTGCTGCCTTTAAAAAGACGTCCACCATTTTTCAACAAGACAATGCAAAACCACAAGCTGTACACATTACAAAGGCATGGCTGGGGGAAAAGAAGGTCCGGTTACTGGATTGGCATGCCTGCAGTAGAGAATGTGAGACCGTAAAAGGTGACAACGATGACCCAGTGCTGTTACACACCTTAAGACATGTTTGCAGGAAGAATGGGACAAAATAACACCTGAAACACTTCATTATTTGGGATCCTTAGTGCCTTAATGTCTTTTAAGTGTTCTAAGAATGAATGGCAACTTTACAAAGTGCTAAATTATTAACTGTCCCAACATTTTTGGCATCTGTTGCAGGCCTGACATGCAGAAATGGGTGTATATTAATAAAATTAAACTGGCCAGACAAAACATCAATTATCTTGAGTTCATACTGTCCCAACCTTTTCTGATTTGGGGTTGTGTATATAATACTAATGATTAATTTAACAAGTAATTCCAAATATTTGAAGAGTTAATACATATATAAATATGTTATTCTTTCTTATGGGCTGCTGCAGTGTCAGAGTATGCCATATCTGATTTTAAATTGTTTAAAATGTTTATCTTATTTCATTTCTTTTTATTACAGTATTTTATTGTCAGTATACATAAATGTTTTAGTTTTTTTTTTTATGCCTTTAAAACACCCTCAACTCATTTAAATAATTTATACGTAACTGCACTGAACTGTTTATATTAAACTGAATCGTTCTCTCCGTATAGTTTTGGCAGTATGGACAGTGGGTGGAGGTTAAAGTTGATGACCGTTTGCCCACTCAGAATGGTCAGCTGGTCTACCTGCGCTCCAGTCAGAGCAATGAGTTCTGGAGCCCCCTGCTGGAGAAAGCATATGCAAAGTTAGTACATGCTGAAAAACTACCCAAACCCACAATTAGAGACTTAACTGGTGCTGTTAAATCTTAAACCAGAACCCTCAATTCTGAGACCTGGCCCAATTGGTACTGTTCCAAAAGAAACTCAGTCTGAGACACTAAGAAGGGACCTGACTAGTACTGTCTGAAACCTAAAGTGTGACTCTCAGACTCGTGCCAACTAAATACTACTAAGTACTACTAAACCGGAAACTAAAAGCTGAAACTCGGAATCTTGATTGGACTAGTACTGTTAAATCTGTGAACCTGCGACTCTTGAGTCTTGATCCAATCTGAACCCGAGCCTGACTCATTGCCACGATCCTGAGACCAACTTAACTCATACTGTTAAATCTGACACCTGAGACACACTAGCAGGGAAGAATTATTACAAACACACTTTAACAGCTTTTGTTTCTTACTAAGCGCTCGGGTTAATGGACAGAAAATATGATGCTGTAAATTGGTATTTTATTATCAGTATATTTTTGTGGAATTGCTGGTCAAGCTCTACTAGAAGAAACCCTCGCCGGGCCAAATGTTACAGACCCGTTATGAAGTTTTTGTTGGAAATAGTAATTTGGTCTCTTTCGCCGTTAGGAGAGACATGGGTCTGGTCCTACATGGCTGGAAATAACTGCCTGGTGGGATTGGAAACAGTGCAGTCAACAGGCTTTCCTATATTCCTACATCTTCCCAATTTCCTCTCTGCTATTTAAACTCTGTATTTGTATTACTATATTACTGTACAACTGTCTCAGACAGTCACAAACAAGAGTCTGCCGGCTTCATAATAGTCAAACTAACTAACTAACTGTGTAAGTTAAACTAAGACTAATGTAATTTCATTAAATTTGTTATTTGCTTAACTAGCTAACAATGTAAGCTAAGCTATCAGTAATCCAAATACACTACACTGCAATGCTACCAAGCAAATACAGTAATGTTGTAACAGTGGTGTAACAACCAGTTGTTTAGTTCCCCACCAGAGCCATTCCTCAGAAAGCTACAACAACGTCGATGTAGCATCATGTTAGCTGCTAACAGGCAGTCGTTATGACAACATGGTTGAGTGTTGTAAACCGCGTCATCTTTCGGCAATGTTGTAGCAATGTTGTAAGCACATAGACAATGTTGTGACAATGCTTGCTGGGTATTTATCTAGCTAAGTGTAGGCTTTTATTAGGTTTAGTCAAGTTACATTAATATTAGCTTACATTGCTAGGTAGCTAAGTGTTATGTGGCTGTTATGTCATATTCAGGTTAGGTTACATTACACTGCAAGTAAACGAAATGTCATCTGGCTGTTACAGATTAAGTTACATTCATGTTATCTTAGCTTACACTGCTAGTCAGCATATGTAGTTTGAACTCTGTAGAACGTAACAGCACTGAATTGTGACCTCAGAATTAAACATTTGTGTAAAATACGAGAATATGTATGTTCCCTCTGAGCAGAGTCCCTCTGTATGTTTTTAGGTTAAAGGGTGGATATCATGCGCTGAATATGGGGTTCCCTCATGAGGCTCTGGTGGATATGACTGGTGGAGTGACTGAAGTTCTGATGGTGCAGACCCTCCCGCAGAACCTCAGCTCATTCCTGCGCCCCCTGCTGGCCCGGGGGGCCCTCATCAACTGTGCTAACAGTCAGGTCTCTTAGAATATTGATTACTCTCATCAATACTGACTTACTTTTTATGCTGTAGTTATTCACTTTCATTCTCATTTGTTTAATTTATGCAGTCCTGCTGTTATTATTTATCCTTTTTGTTTAATTGGTTTGAGTAAAACCAGGAGAGATAAGCATCTCTCGAATGTCTGTGTGTGTGTGTGTGTGTGTGTGTAGGGTCCTCTGGAGAAGAAGAATGAGTTTGGAATCCTCTTTAAACACGCTTACTCAGTGACGGGCCTTGAAACAGTAAGGAAGCTCATCACCTAATACTGACCAGTTTACAGAGCCATGCATTTATTACATTTACAATTATGACGTTTAGCTGACGCTTTTATCCAAAGCGACTTACAATTTGAATCATATTACAGGTTGGCCAATGTAGTGTTAGGAGTCTTGCCCAAGGACTTTTATAGGTGTAGCACAGCACGGCCACCCACACTAAGATTCGAACTCCAGTCTCCCACATGTGGTGGTTCCCAGGCAGGTAGTTGTGTTACCTGCTGAGCTACACCAACCACTACTAGTGATGTCCCTTCTTACAGTCATGGCCGCAGCTGAATTATCTCATTCTTACTGCCACAACTTTACTGTCTTACTCCCACACCTAATTTTTCTTTACTAACTTAATCATCCTATTTCCACACCATACCAACTTAACATTGTATAGTTTTACTTTTTCAGCTGTTTCAGCTCTCTGTGTGTTATATGAGGGCATACAAACCAGTAGGCAGGCATTAAGGGCTGTGTTACTAGATGATGTCACCTTGTAACAGAGAAAAGGGCCAGAATTCCAACAAGGCGTTTCAGGCAGCTGAGAAAGGTGCTTTCTGTGGGAGAGAGTTTCTCTCTCTGGCATGTTCTTTGAGCTTTGTAAATTGCAGGCTATTTACATGTACAACAACTACATAACACACTGAAGGAAAGGGAAAGAACAGAAAAGCATAAAAGGTCCCATTTTATCAACATTTTAAACGGTTCTCTGATGTCTACATATTGTTGCAAATTTTAATGAGCTCTCCCCTGGTTTCAAGCAACACAGACACAGGCAGGAAAGTAAAATGAACCTCAACCATCAACACAAAGTGGCTCACAACAATTTTTAGGCCCACATCTTTAACAAGATCAGGTACAACTTAATTCCTAGTGGTCAGTTTGCATTGAATATTTACATTTTCACAGTTTCTCAAACTTTGGACAAAGTCAAGGCTTTGCACAGCAAAGTGAGTAGAATCCCTAGTTCCACCTAAAGTATCATCACCACTACAACAGCATCCTATACATAGCAGCCATGCTGTATTGATTTTATCCACTTTTTGACCCATTAAAATTGAAAATTTGATTTTATGGCACTAAACATATTTATCTTCTTCCCAGACTTACCAAGATGCTGTCACACCACAGTCATCTCGTTCCGATACCTTACTAACTTATTTATCTTGTCCCCAGGCCATGTAAAGTGATGACCACACTGGGTTATCTCATTCCCATGCCCCACTAACCTAATTATTTCACTCTCACACCCTGCTAACTTACCTTGTTCCCCAGGTGTACTGAGTCATGGCCACAAATCAGTTTTTTTGTTTCTCTGCCTTGTGAACCGTAACTATCTTGCTCTCACACCTTAATCACCTCATTCCAAGATTTACTAGGGCTGAATTATTTTGTTCCCATTGTTTACTACATTGTGGTGTTACAGTATCTTTATTAAGAAGGAATGTCACTAGTGGGACTGCACACCTGTTTACTTTCATAGGGACTTCTTTAGCGTCCTTCAGCTCTAAATCAAGTCAATATAGTTTCAAACTGTGTGTGTATGTTTGTGTTTAGGTCCGCACTAAGTTCCGTGAGGTCGAGCTGGTGCGGATTCGAAACCCATGGGGTAAAGTGGAGTGGGAGGGGCCATGGAGTGACAGTAATGGGTAACACGCTCAGATACACACACAGACACATCCATGCACACAAAAGCACACATACACACATTGTTCAGCATTTATTCATGTGTAAAACTGAAAAGCAAACAGACAAAAAGAGGATTTCATTAGGAGGAGAGATGATTTGGAAAGGGGGAGGGTATAAGATGAGTGGGAGCTGTGTTTCTGTTTGTGTTAAATCAGTTGGAGATGTGTTTTGTAGGATGTGCTCTCTTCAGAATAAAAAGTGCTGTTCAGATACAGTAGTACTGGGTGGACCAACAGTGAGCTGATTTTTTGTGACTCTACATGCACAGTTCTAATGTGGTTTTATTTTATAGCATGCACTTTATCGTTTACCATTGTATGTTTGTATGTGTAGGCCGGAGTGGAGCTTGGTCAGTACAGACGAACAGAAGCGTTTGGAGAGAGTTGCAGTGGAGGATGGAGAGTTTTGGTAAAACTCTTCCTTCATGGTGTGGTTAGAGCTAAAACAGTCTGGTAAAAGGCTGCACAGTGTACCAGGAGTGAAGCCTCAGGGTTATACTGTATGAGTCATTAACGATTATTGTTTGTATTGAATATTAATTTTTCCCTCTCTCAGGATGTCCGTGTCAGATTTCCGGCAGAACTTTGAGATGATGGAGGTGTGTCACTTGAGTGATGACACCCTGAGTGCGGGTGGGACTGCATACAGACCCTGGACCTGTACATCATACCACGGACGCTGGGATCCTTTCTCATCAAGTACACACAGATATATCTTACTGAAGATCCATTGTGTCTGATGAATTTTAACTTCTCTAGAACCTTTTATCAGCCAAAGTCACAGTTTTAAGAGGAGAGGAGAGGAGAGGAGAGGAGAGGAGAGGAGAGGAGAGGAGAGGAGAGGAGAGGAGAGGAGAGCAGAGGAGAGGAGAGGAAAGGAAGATTCACAGTTGTGATGATGCAGTTGATTAGACAGCTGATTACACTTTGCTATTGGAGCAGCAAAATACAGATGTAATGTGATCATATGCATCCCTGAATATCACTGGAGGTGATTTAAATGATCACTAAGCTTACACCTGTACCTGTCGCTATCTCCTTACTGGTATTGTTTTTGTTTGTATTATTATTGTTGTGTTAGTGTTTGAATGGTAAAGTGGAGCAGTAATAAAGGTTAAGCTCTTCAGGTCCAGGGAGAATGTGTCAAAGTGAACACTGCCAATATGCAGCACAGGGAGAAGCACTAGCTGAGTTTCTTCTAATTGTATGTCTATAGGTGCCCCTCAGTATCACCTGACCCTCCTGGAGGAGGATGATGACCCCACTGACCCTGAGCTTACCTGCTCATTTCTTTTGGCACTGATGCAGAAACACACACGACAGAAAGGCATCCTTCTGCCTGCGCAACTCAGCATATACAAGGTATATAAAAACATCAAATCAAATAATATATTTATTATTTGTGAATGATAAATAATACAATTTGTTTTTTGTTGCTAGCATGATGCTAGTAAATCTGAAAACTGAAGAAATGCCTTAAAAACAACACACACACACAAACACACACACACACACACACACACACACACACACACACACACACACACACACACACACACACAGATCAGTCAATCTCATGACTCAGTGAAACTCCACTAAGTGTCCCCTCCAGTTGCCCCTAGTGGTGCCCTTTGACCCACTAAACCTTTTACTCCTGCTATTTAATGTGTGTTTATGTGTGTTACTTTGTGCGTAGGCTCGGTCTGAGAATGCTCTGCTGACCTCTCTGGACGTTTCTCTGCTCCGGCCGGTGCTCTGCTCTGGTTTCCAGCAGCAGAGGGAGGTTGTATTCCGTGGCTGTCTGGCGCCCGGAAATTACATCATCATCCCGTCCACCTCTGAAAAAATGTATTCGGCAGAATTCCTGCTCAGGATCCTGACAGAGAAAGGCAACACCACCGTGTACAGCACTTTACTCACTCTCTATATGACACTGATCTCTAAATGCATTTTACACAGCTCTTAAATTAATGATATTAAATGATTACCATAAATTAATAGCAGACACTGCATTTTAACATTGACAGTGCAGGTCAGAATGTTGATTTCTGATCTGAATAGTCTTAACGTTGTTATCTATATTTACTGGTAACCAGTTTAATGCTGACTAGCTAGCCTAGCTTATTTCCTAGGTATAGTAATTTTAGCGCTTTGACTGAAGCTGGCTAACCTGGCCTAGCTATACTGTTTGAATGCACCTGGGTGGATGCTAATTTAATACTGAGATCGTTCTAATGTCTACAGTGTGTCTGATGCAGTAAACTAAAGGGCTGCTGCTTTCATTAATTCAATATGTCTGCTCTGTGTTTTGCAGACCAGCTCAGAAGCCCGTTACTGATAAACCCATACAAGCAAAGGTAAGCAAACCTGCATCTGTCTGTCTGAAATGTTATGCACATATATTTTAAGGGGGTAATGACTAAAGCTACATTATATAAGTTTAGAGATTTGGAGAGCTCCTTGGTGAACATGTGTAACTGCATGCAACCCGTAGAAGAACATTTTGTAGCGTGGGTTGTGTGGGTTGACCCCTTTCCTGGTAAATTAATCTGATGATTCAAAAATACTGAATACAAAGAATACAAAAAAAATTCAGTCAAAACTTGGACGTGTCTTCTGAGGATGCGTGCTATCTAACACTGTCATCATGTCTTTATCAGTATAATGTTAATTTTGAGTACATTTACAACCAAACCATCAAGCTGGACACTCTGTTTGATCCTGTATGTATAATATTTATACATGAAGGCATCTGGCGTGGTGTTAAAAACTCCACACAATTTTTCAGTCACATCTTTTGTGACTGTCCTACGATCCACAAGTTTTGGGATGACATAAAGGAAGCTTTACAGTACATATTTGAAAAGGAAATTCCTTTGAATTGTAAGGTACCCTTTTTATGTTATTGCCACCCAGATACAGGCAAAGAGACAAATATTTAACAGCTGTGCTTTTAGCAGCTAGTAAAGAGGCACTAACCAGGAAATGGTTACAGATAGAAAGACTAACGACAGATGACTGAATAGAAGTAACTAAAGACATTAACATAATGGAAAAAGCTTTCTCAGTAAATATAAAAATGGATGTATTCAAGAAGTATTGGAGTAAATGGATGAAGTATTTGTCAGAAATGAAGTCAAATGTAATAACAGGAATTTCTATAGAAGGAAACACTTTTTTAAAAATTTGTTTTTATTTATTATGCATCTATTGACTCAATATTTAATTTGCTTTGCAAATTAATACGTATAGAAAACATATGCCCTGATATGTGCATTGCAGTAGATATAGTTGATGCTATTTAGAAAAAAAGGTCAAGATAAAGCAAGGATTTAGTAAATTCCACCTGGTTAATTTAATGAAGTATTGAATAGATAAAGCAGGTACTGATCTTCCTCGAGGAGAGGGCAGAGAATGTTTAAATTAATATACTGACACATATAAAATGTAATTATTGGAGAGGTGTTATTTAATTTCCCCCTAATATTGTTTTTTTCTGTGTAAATGAGCACTCACTGACCTTTTTAAATCGAATTGTCTAAAATTTGCATAGTACTGTATGTGTGTTTGTCTTGTTCACAGTTGGTGTCAGACTTTCCCTCAGCGCTGCCCTCCACCCCCAACACCCGCAAACTTTTTTTGAAGCACTCTAAAGAGGTACATGCACATTAGGGCCATACTGGGTATAGTCATTAGTGTTAGTATTCTGTGATAGTACTGTGTGTGTTGGGGTTTGGGTGGGTTTTAGTGGCTCTCTTCCTCTCTAGAAATGAGTGTGATGTCCGTATCTGTGATCCTGAAGCTTGGCTGCGGCTGGAAAGGGCTAATAAGTAGAAATGCTACAACATTACTTGCAGTACATTCTCTTTACATTAACTTCCATTAAAAGTGCATTAAGGAATATCAACAGTCGTGCAATGTGTGCCGTGTGTTGCAGGGTCAGTGCAATCCACTGCAGCTCTATAACCTACTGACTGAAACCATTAAAGAAGGGGGTGAGTTACTCACATACACTGCATTCCTGTGTTTTTATTAAATTCAAGTCAAGTAGTTTTTATTGTCATTTCAACCATATACAGTGGTGTACAGTACACAGTGAAACGAAACAACGTTCCTCCAGGACCAAGGCGCTACATAGAACAATAATACAATAAATACACAAAACAATTTACAATATACCAAACAGCAAACAATAAATACAGGGAGGGGACAGTGCAGATAGCCCACTAGTAGTAAAGACAGGGAGGGGACAGTGAAGGTAGCCCACTAGTAGTAAAGACAGGGAGGGGACAGTGCAGGTAGCCCACTGGTAGTAAAGACAGGGAGGGGACAGTGCAGGTAGCCCACTGGTAGTAAAGACAGGGAGGGGACAGTGCAGATAGCCCACTGGTAGTAAAGACAGGGAGGGGACAGTGCAGATAGCCCACTGGTAGTAAAGACAGGGAGGGGACAGTGCAGATAGCCCACTGGTAGTATAGACAGGGAGGGGACAGTGCAGGTAGCCCACTGGTAGTATAGACAGGGAGGGGACAGTGAAGGTAGCCCACTGGTAGTAAAGACAGGGAGGGGACAGTGCAGGTAGTCCACTGGTAGTAAAGACAGGGAGGGGACAGTGAAGGTAGCCCACTGGTAGTAAAGACAGGGAGGGGACAGTGCAGGTAGCCCACTGGTAGTAAAGACAGGGAGGGGACAGTGCAGGTAGCCCACTGGTAGTAAAGACAGGGAGGGGACAGTGCAGGTAGCCCACTGGTAGTATAGACAGGGAGGGGACAGTGAAGGTAGCCCACTGGTAGTAAAGACAGGGAGGGGACAGTGCAGGTAGTCCACTGGTAGTAAAGACAGGGAGGGGACAGTGCAGGTAGTCCACTGGTAGTAAAGACAGGGAGGGGACAGTGCAGATAGCCCACTGGTAGTAAAGACAGGGAGAAGACAGTGGAGATAGCCCACTGGTAGTAAAGACAGGGAGGGGACAGTGCAGGTAGTCCACTGGTAGTAAAGACAGGGAGGGGACAGTGCAGATAGCCCACTGGTAGTAAAGACAGGGAGGGGACAGTGCAGGTAGCCCACTGGTAGTAAAGACAGGGAGGGGACAGTGCAGATAGCCCACTGGTAGTAAAGACAGGGAGGGGACAGTGCAGGTAGTCCACTGGTAGTAAAGACAGGGAGGGGACAGTGCAGATAGCCCACTGGTAGTAAAGACAGGGAGGGGACAGTGCAGGTAGTCCACTGGTAGTAAAGACAGGGAGGGGACAGTGCAGGTAGCCCACTGGTAGTAAAGACAGGGAGGGGACAGTGCAGATAGTCCACTGGTAGTAAAGACAGGGAGGGGACAGTGCAGATAGCCCACTGGTAGTAAAGACAGGGAGGGGACAGTGCAGATAGCCCACTGGTAGTAAAGACAGGGAGGGGACAGTACAGATAGCCCACTGGTAGTAAAGACAGGGAGGGGACAGTGCAGGTATTTATTTTGTTATTTGTGTTACTGGTAGTAAAGACAGGGAGGGGACAGTGCAGATAGTCCACTGGTAGTAAAGACAGGGAGGGGACAGTGCAGATAGCCCACTGGTAGGGGGAGCAGTAAAGTGCCGTTATGTCCATATGTTGGTATAAATGTAACATTGTACTCTTTATATTTTATGTGTGGACAGATTTAAAAGATGAGACTGTGTGTGTGTGTGTGTGTGTGTGTGTGTGTGTGTGTGTGTGTGTGTGTGTGTGCGTTCAGTCCAGTCACTGAATGTGTTCAGTTATTCAGACCAGACTCTGGGTGTTAAGGAGTCTGATGGCTTGGGGAAAGAAGCTGTTACACAGTCTGGATGTGAGGGCCCGGATGCTTCTGTTGTATTCTATAGTCCTTTATGCTGCAATATGTTCCAATAAAACTGTAGGTCACAGATGTCTGAGAGTTTAGCCTGAACTGCCTGAATGCGCCAGTTTTTGTTGGTTATTTCAGAATTTGAATGTTTTAAGGCACAAAAAATGTAGCCTGATTAACAACAGCAGGAGGTGAATAAATTAAGGACATGTTGTACTAATAACAATTGTCAACTTAATAGTTCATTTTCTATGAGACAATAACAATAAATACAAAGTAGGAAGAGGGTTATGGTCAAACCATTATTGATAAAGTGTTCAAACGTCATCTATTATAGTTAGGTATTTAAAAATAGATATTGTAATGAATTGCAAAGTATTGTCGGTAATTGAAAGTTTCTGTTAGTCTTTCTGTACTAAATATGGTGTATTGTATTGTTACTTGTTCATTAGACATACAGTATTTTACATGGTATGTATATATCCTGTATATTGATAGGGTTTGATTACATTTTGATGTAGTAGACGTAATTACCACTGACAACATGTGGCAATAAAGGTCAGTGAAAACCTTCAGACAGAGGATTTATTTTTACTATGTTATTTATGCTAGACAGATGAACTTAGATTTAAAATTATATTTATTATATTTATATATAATTGTTTTTATTTATATATAAGTCTATATATATTTATATCCTTTAATGTGGTTACTAGATAAAGTGCCATTTTTAATCATTTGTTTTCCAGTCATTATCGATTGACGCATTTATTTTATTTCTTTTGTTCTACCCTGTAGATTTGGGTACATTTTCAATGTCAGCAACATTTTCAACAAAATCATTTTATTCAGGCCTGGTGATTTTTTTTCTTTTTGTTTATGTGGGAAAAGTAGTGGCCATTTACATTTAAACTCTTGTTTGAGGGATAAAAACTAGTAATTACAGCAGATCTTGTACATAGGTCAGCTTGGGCTTGGGTGGTCCACCAGTGGTAAACAGTTAGGGAGAGGGAGTATATTTCTGAACACTGATCTGCCGTAATAATAAGTAGTTATGCATGTAGTGGGGAAGAGATGTTATATTATTTGTATTTAGATGTTGCTAAAATTAGCTCCATTTTGATATATAGCACTGCGGTAGCACCCCTTAATTATTCCACTGAGATTAATATCATATATATAGCTTGTGAACGTAACTGGGTTTGGGCCTTCAAAGTCGATTGCAATGTGGGCCAATTAGAGAGTTGCTGTTGCTGCTGTGAGGCTGTAAGCATGTCATTTATACATAACACATGTTCTCAGTGTTAGCAGGCGCCGAGAAGAATCTGTGCCTGGAGCACTGCAGGAGCTTTGTGGTGCTCATGGACGTATCCTTCTGTACAGTGATAGTTCAGTCACTTCAGATCAGTGCCTGTTTTCCTAAGTACAGTTTAAAGCTATGACTGACTTCCATTTTCCCCCGGTTCTCATCTGAACATTCTGTTCCACCTTATATGGTGCAGCACGCTGTTAGTTTATTAGAACTCAAGAGTAGTTGCGCCCAAAAGGAAGTGTTGGATTGCAATGCTATTCAGCATGGAGTTGTAGAGGTTTCTAATGGTGCCAGCAGACCTTCTAGACATGTGGCGCGTGATAACAAACCTGTCTTGGTGCTGACCACTGTGACCACCCAAAAATTCTTTGGTCGTCTCCACCAAGACAAAAGCAGGACTCGTCACTGTAGATGACCCGCTGCCATTCTAAGTAGGGTTGCCACCTTTCACAAAGGAAAATAAGGGACGCCTACTATGGCTCCTCTGGGCCATGACCACCACAGACCTAAACTCCTGCGTCTGCCAATGGTGTTGGCACTAACAGGATGACTCATGAAATGCAGCACTACTTGCTGAATGTCCGCAATCATGACTGTTGGGTCACTCTGCACATGTTGGACCACCCGTCAATGGTAATGTCCGTGCTGTGGTAATGTCCGCACAACCGTATAGCGTGCAATATGATAAGACCATCACGCTTTCCAGAGCTGTGATGCGGCCTCTCCCCAACTCCAACTGCTCAAACTGCTTTCAGACTAGTCTCTGAGGCATATTTGCAAAGAATACTACCAACTTAACAGTTACAATGGACAGTCAGGAACAGCGATAAGGCCTGTCCTGACTTATGTCACATGTGTGTGGCCGAGCCTGTCTCACAGTGTCAAACCTACCCCACCAACTTTTACTCCTGTCTGTGGATTCCTTCTGGGTGCAGCTATTTTTTATGACGAGTGTAGCATATGAAAATGAAGATGCCAGATTGGAAGCAAACTTCACTAACTTGTACAAGGCGGTCGTGATGATTTGTGCATGCAGTTAGCACCATGTTCATTGGTGGGTTATAAGCTCGTATTCCTTGACAGCTACATTAGCCATGTAGCTCCATCACTAAAATGAAAGCCAAATGCATTTTGGCTGATTGCCTACATTCAAAGTAAGTGTGGTGTTAAGGGAAACTGGGATGTTTGAGTTTAGAACTGTCACCTTTTGTTTATACTTAACTGTGTAATCAGAGTCGTGGGCGGGGCCAGTTGGACTGGGAGATGTTCCAGGCACTGTGGGATAAATTCAGAAAGTGGACGGTAAGAAAGACACATTCATAACAAGTAACAATAACATTTGTTATTTAGGAACAGCAGGAGCTGACAGCAGCTTTCTTCATGGTATGAAATGTTTATTTTCATTTAGTTAGTTAGTTTATTTCTGTGTTTATTTTGCAGGAGATATTTATGAAATTTGACCTCAATAAGACTCGCTCGCTGGACTTCCTCGAAATCTCTCCAGCTCTGACAGCAGCGGGTAAATATGTACACAGCCTGTCATGTTAAAGAAATCGTCTGGTGAAAAATCAAATATGCGCATTGTTCCTCTTATACCTGATGTACTCCATCTGTCAGGTCACGTTTGGTTTCCAAATGTTGTTTCTATAGTTCAGAACCGGAGCTCCAAGGCTAATGTAGCTAGCAGTAGAAGTCAGGAGTCACCCAATTCCTTTCATTAAATACACCCACTAAACTTCTCCCAACTTACTCAAACTGCATCCAGCTCTTCATTAAGTACACACAGTAGTTGTAGATGAATACAGCTATTTTAGAAATAGAGTTGCTGAAGATACAGTACTGTACAAAACAGCCAGGCACCTAAAATTTAAATAAACACAAACGCTGGTAATACAACAAGTATAAATATATAATCAGTGCCTGATTCAATTTCATGAAGTCCTTATGAGGGCTGAAGGTGTTCAGGAGAAATCTCTTGTAATGTGGTGGTTCCCAAACATTTCACAGTCCTGCCCCTCAGACTTCCTGCTGAGCATTTGTACTCGCTGCATATACATCCTTACATGAGTATTTTGCAATGTGAGAAATTTAAACTTATAAAATCAATCCACCTTAATGCATATATGTTAATATTGTGATAACACAACACACCAGATGTACACTCTGAGATATACAGACACTAAACTGTCATGAGAGCCCTTAGTTAGGGAACCCATCTGTACTTTTCCATCCACATTTATGTTAATTGTGGAAAACAGTAAACATTAGTAATTGGTCTCTCCATGTGTAGGAGTGTCTGTAATGGTACATGGCTGCTTATCTGGCATGTTTGTTGTATTTAGTGGTGACGTACCATCAAAATGAATCAGTCTAAAAAAATGTATTTGATTTCTAACTTTAAATACAATTACAAATAGCAAAAAAACAGATCTAGCCTCAAAGCTACACTGTAGTACTACCATGTTAACCAACAGGGGGCACCAGTGTCCTTAACTTTAATGCACTCGGAGATCAACTATCTTGCTGAGTCTAGCTCTAACCCTTAACTCAGAAAGTTAGATAGATAGATAGATAGATAGATAGATAGATAGATAGATAGATAGATAGATAGATAGATATGAGGTCCCCTAAAAGGATGATGTGAGCTAATCTGTGTTCTGTAATAATTTGCTCTGGTCTGAACTGATGTATGCTCTGTGCTCTGTGTTCATTTGCTCTTGTCTAGGCCTGCAGGTGGATGAGTTTGTTCTGCAGCTCATAAGTCTGCGCTATACTGAACCTGATATGACCGTCAGCTACCCAGGATTCCTCTACCTGCTGCTCAAACTGGACACCATGATCCGTGAGAAACAGAGAGAGAGGGAGAAAGAGAGAGAGAGAGAGAGAGAGAGAGAGACAGAGAGAGAGAGAGAGAGAGACTGAGATTTTGTTTGCCTCTACATATACCTATATCTATATATCACATGCCCCTCTTTTCATATTTTCCCTGCAGGAATGTTTCAGTCATTTGATGTTGTGGGGATGGGAACAGTTTCAGTCAATTACAGACAGGTAGCCATACAGGATCTTCGACCTCCATTCTACACCTACCTTGTACTTCCACACTGAAATGAATTCAGATACAGTATGTGTCACATTCTGTGTTTTAAAGTTATATGTAATTACAGTTTCTGTTTCTTTTGCTCTCTAGTGGCTCCACATGACGATGTACAACTGATCTCAAACCTGAGTGCACGACCTCTAGAGGAAACTTACAGACTACATTTCACTTGAACTTGTTCTAATTTAACATTATGTGAGACTGTATGGAGAACTGTATGCAGCTCAGGGTGCGCTGTGCTGTTTAGCCAATCACAGACTACGCTGCTGTTCTTACACACATTACATGTTGATCGAATGTGGAAAGAATAATAAAATTCTGAGAAACATAAACTGTGCAACCTTCATCCTAGTTTGTTTATGTTACCAGCACAATACATGAATTGTAACCCCAAACCAGCCCTCACAAGCTGCGATTGGCTGGTTGGTTGGGCCTGGCTGGATGTTTATACTGCCTAGCAGTTTGCCCTGACAGTACTAACAAATCATAGTAATTAACATTCATGAAATATTTGTTCTAATCTCTTCTAGCTTAATATTCATGAAGTATTTGGGTCCACCTCCTGTAGTTTAATATTCAGGAAGTGCTTTGGAGCATATTTTGTAGTTTCTGGTTTCATCTTTTCTAGTTTTATGATGATAACATATTTGATTTAATCTGTGTGAGGTACCCCATTTGTAATATTGATTCCACCTCCCCTGTACTTATATTAGGAGTGATGTTACTATCCAATTACAGTGCAAGAGGAGTAATGGTACTATTCTGTCATAATGTAGAAGGAGCTGGGTTACTAGCCAATCACTGGGCAAGAGAAGTGGTGGTATTAGAAAAACACAGTGGAGGACCAGTAATGATAATAGCCAGTGATATTGCATAAGGAGTGATCTTAGTAACCAATCACAGTGTAGGAGGAGAGACATTACTACCAATGACAGTGGAGGGGAAGTGATCTTAGTAACCAGTTACAGTGTAGGAGGAGTGACATTACTACCAATGACAGTGCAGGGGAAGTGACCTTAGTAACCAATCACAGTGTAGGAGGAGAGACATTACTACCAATGACAGTGCAGGGGAAGTGATCTTAGTAACCAATTACAGTGTAGGAGGAGAGACATTACTACCAGTGACAGTGCAGGGGAAGTGACCTTAGTAACCAATCAAAGTGTAGGAGGAGAGACATTACTACCAATGACAGTGCAGGGGAAGTGGTCTTAGTAACCAATCACAGTGTAGGAGGAGTGACATTACCACCAATCGGTGCAGGGGAAGTGTTCTTACTAACCAATCACAGTCTACAGTGTAGGAGGCATGGCATTACTACCAATCAATGCAGGGGAAGTGATTGTGCTAACCAATCACAGTGTAGAAGGCGTGGCATTACTACCAATCAGTGCAGGGAAAGTGATCTTACTAACCAATCACAGTGTAGGAGTAGTGATGGCACTAGCCATTCACAGTTCAGGAGAAGTGATGGTGCTAGCCGAACATAGTGCAGAAGCAGTAATGATAATAGCCGATGACGGTGTACCAGGAGTGATGGCACTAGTCAATCACAAGGAAGAGGCCTTGATGATACCGGTTAATCAAAGTGCATGAGAAGTCATGTCACAAGCCAATCACAGTGCAGGAGACTGATCTTGCTATCCAATCATACTGCAGAAGGAGTGACGGTACCAGCCAATCACAGCAGAGCAAACAGGGCTCATCGTGACCGCACAATCAGGCCAACTGGTGAATGATACCAGAGGAAGAATTTATGAATAATTCATGAGACTTTGTTCTGTTGATTCAGTCTTGTTTAGTGTTTTCGCCCTAAATAACAACAATACAGGCTAATGCGCTCTTCATATAAAAACTCATGTTATTACGTAGAACAGTTATAAACAGCTCACATGATACACCACACACATATATGTGTTTCACTTCCACATCAAAGTTTAAACCTGGTTTGTACGGCTGAGGTCCTGTTGCCTGAATTCAAATGTTCAAACAACTGTAAAAAGAAAAATTGCCTGTAAGAGAAAGGAATGCATGGGTGGGGTTGGCTCAGACAGGCTTTGAATGTTTATTAACATTCATGAAATATTTGTGCTGATCTGTTCTAGCTTAATATTCAGGAAGTATGTGGGTCCACCTTCTTTTGGTTTTTAATCTATGAGGTATTTTGGAACATATTTTGTAGTTTCTGGTTTCATCTCTTCTCTTCCAGGTATAAAATATTTAGTTAAATAGAAGTGGGGTGTCCCTGTTTTAATATTCATTAAAAGTCATTTATTCTACCTCGTCTGGAATTATATAGCTAATCGTTACGGCGCGTCTGGTTTAATTTTAAAATTTCCCATAGAAAATAAATTACACGTTTATATATCTCCGGTATTTTAATATTAATAAGGTGGGGGCGTGTATGTATGGTTCACGATTTGTGTATCTTTATTTAATGTTAAATAAAAAAATGATGGGCGTGTCACCGTCCTCTCCTGTTGAATACTGGCGACAGATTATTAATATTAATAAGCTAAGGGCGTGTCAGCAGTTTGCCCCTCCCCTTTTGTCCGGAGGTGCGTCGCCTTCCCCCTTTTTAATATTAATGAGCTGTGGGTGTGTTTGGTATTTGCCCCGCCCCTTCTCCCGGTGGTGTATCAGTGCTCTGCTGGCTCGCAGAAGCTCCGACTGTCTCCGCCGCTGTTGACCGAACCACACCACGTTTCTTTTCGGCTGAGAGACTCGAGGCGCTCCGGTCTGCCTGCCATGGTTGATTACCACGCCGCCAACAGCGCCACTTCCACCAGCCAGCCCAGCTACATGGAGCCGGAAAGCGATTGGGACCGAGACCTGCTGCTGGACCCGGCCTGGGAGAAGCAGCAGAGAAAGGTGAGATCTTGGTCGGCTGCTCTGCTGTAGGAAAGTTCGGTGATGCGCTCGGGGCCTTGGCCTCTCCGGCCGCTCCGCAGAGCTTTAAAGGCGAAATAAGTTGAAAGCGTTAATAGTCGGTAGCAGAGCTTTAGACTTAGTCCGGTTTTAACCCGTTTGTGGAGATTTAATGGTAGAACAGGAAAAGAGAAACTCACGATTTTCGGTACGGATTAAAATGGCTGAGAGCGGCATTTACTGCTGACGATTACACCTAATTAATAATTATGGCAGTAATGTAATGATATTAGTAATAATAGTAAGCAGTGTCGTATGTTTAAGTTTAAGCAGACTTGTTAGCTGGTAGCATTATTTGTCTTTCGCATAACCGCCAGTAATGATAGTTATGTGTTGGGTTGGGCTGTTCTGGTAGTGAGGCACATTTGGATCTGTGGATTTGGGGCAGTTTTGGCGCAGGCTGGGGTAGTTTTTCTGATGGGGTTAAGGGGCAGATGTGTGGAATGTTTGGGGCAGTTTCACAGCAATCATGGGCCAGGTTTTATGGCGGTTTGGATCGCGGTGCTATAGCAGGCTGTGGTTAATTTTGGGGGCAGTTCTGAGGAATTCTGGGGGCAGTTTTGGGGCAGCTATGGGACATTCCTGGAGGCAATTAAGAGCAGTTTATTTGCGTGTGAATGGAGACAGACGGAATGCCATTCACTCCTTTTTCCACCCCTCCCGTGTTCTCGGTGTTTCATACCGGTTTCTAGGCTTTTCTCTTTCTCCTGCCTGTGTATTTCTGTTTATTCCATTTTCACTCTTTTATTCCACGCGTCTCTCTCCGTCCGGTTGGTCTGCAGGCCGAAAGTGTCTCAGTTAACATAAAGAAATCAATGATTTACAGCGCCGCCCCTTTGAAATCAAACCCAGGCGTCGAGCTCTCTGATTGGTCCAGCGCGGCGTCGCTCAACCCGAGACACGCGTTCTGATTGGTCCAGACCATACAGAGTGAAATAAAGCTGACTGTTTACTGACCTGCACACCGGTGCAGCTTTGGGCCCTCTCTGGTTTTAAATTTCTGCACATCGGGCCACTCTTCAATGTTTTATTTCCTGAATCAGGGCTCATAAGCTCCTTTGTGTGCGCTTTATGTGGCTGTCCTGTCAGAGTCGTGGGTGTTGGGCTGCTGTGTACAGCCAGGTGTGTTTACCTGCACTGCACACACAGGTTCAGGTTTGGGGTGTGTAATTACTCTGCCCCACTAAATTGTCCTTCCAGCTCAGACTTGTCTAAGTGCCTTCCCTCACGTAATAGTAGAGTTATTTAAGGCTTTCACATCAGTCATTTACCCAGAACGCTTTTGTTGGAGCTGTGAGGTCTGAAGAGGTTGTGATGTTCATTAATAAGTCAGTCTACTTACATGTAGCTGTATAAATATGATCTACTGGCTGGCAGTCATGGTTCCTTTAGTTCTCATAGTCAGGGGTTTAACTCTGACTAAGTTTTTATCATGTGTGGTTTGTTGACTCTGCCAAAGGTCACTCTTTAGTCTCACATGGTCGACCTGAGTCTTATCAGGCATGCGCCCTAAGTCTGAAATGAGCTTTAAATGTAGAAGGTCCTTTAGAACCTAAACCTTCGTTTGAGGAGTTTTGGAGTTCGGCGTTTGTTGGGATTTTGGGTATTGGAGGTTTGGTATGCCGTGGCAGGTTTGTTGGGGTTGGTAGGTCATAGAGGTTTAGTGTGGTTTGTTGGGTTTTGGGGTTCTGTCATATGGCTTTCACTTCTGCTGCAGCACATGATGACAGGAAATTGTAACTTTAGCATTGAATGTCGTGTCTGATCGTCTTCGTTTGACAGCTCCAACACTCCCCAACATATTCCACTTATGGGATTATTCGTCAGTCTAGAGAGTCTGTCCCTAAACAGGCTCTGAGCACTGTTAGCTTTTGCATATGTGTTTACATAGCTATATTTAAATGGATCTTAAAGGGTACAGATTTGAAGTTGTCCTTTCGGAGGACTGATGTAATGAATCGACGAGTTGAAAGAGATTAGCACCTTTTAATTACAGAGACTGGTGTCCTTTTGGGTGTACCTGCATGTTTATGTTTTATTCCAGCCTTGTTTTTGAGCACACACTGTGGCTGTGAGTAGTTAGTACAGTGACAGACGTCCGTCAGTATGGAGAGCCGGGTCCACAGCAGTGGAGAGTCTGGACCGGACCGGGTTGGGTTTGAGGCTTTTGAAGGTTTGCAGGTCAGGGCTGTACACTCGTCTTCACTTCTCCTCTGCTGGAGGTTTAAGTGAGTGAAGTGTAATCTCTCCTGACCAGAGCAGGAATGCGAGTTGCAGGCCCATGTGGGCTGTAATAACTCATGTCTCTGGCTGGTGGTGGTTTGGTCTGCTCAGCTCGTGTGGGGCAGAGATCAAAAGGGTTTCTCCGAAAAGCTGAGCACCACAAGCACATGAAATCTGGTTCCGGTTGAGCGAGTGCAGACGGTTAGATCCACCTCAGATCTCCAGAGTTCAGATTCGCAGTTTGAGCCTCCGCTTTTCAGGGCCGGGGGCGTTTAAACCAGTCTTAGATGCCCGTTAAGAAGGTCTTTGATTTCGCATGGACCAACCCAGGGTTGGCGTTGTCAGCTCCTGACTGACTGTCTCAAATGTGCTTCACAAGTTTAGCATATAATGTCTATACGGCCAGTAGATTGTGTAGATTGCTTTTAGCCCTGTATCTTTGTTTCTTTTAAAATAGAATGATGAAGAGTCTTCTAAAAAAACAGAAGTGGGCGTGGCCTTAGTTTTTGATTACTGAGAACACTTTTTAACTATTGATGGTACACTTGGTGTAAGAAGCCTTACCAATCAAAGAAGAAGAAATGCATGTTTACCACTTTATAGTTTATGAAAACTATATGTCTTTATTTATTTACAATTGTTTTTAAGCATTGCAGCAAATTTGGCCCTTCCTATCTTCACTTTCTTCGTTTTTCTTTTTTTTGGTAATATTACTTTTCTACTCATAATACATATTTTTCCAATTGAGTTTTTTTCTTATTACTAAAGATTATAATGAATTTCAGGTTTATATCGTGTGTATCTAGTAATCTAAAAGTGTAGTGTATTTCACTGGAATTATATTATACACATATTTCAGTTAATAGATCATAACATTTTGTTATATTACAAATTAAGCAATGTACACGCCTGCATATAGTTGTGACTTTAATGTTTAATAAATATACACTGATTGAGCCTGTTGGGGGGATTTGTTAATTAAACTGTACTCTTTCCAGTGTAATCAGTGGGTTTGTTATTGAATGCTGGTATCGCAGACCAGCGGCCAGTGTAAAACTGACTGTAGCTTTTGATTGATTATTTTGTGTTTTGCTGTATCAGCGAATGCTCTGTGTAAATACAGTGTGCTGTTATCTGAGTTGACTTGCCGCTGAGGGTTATGGGATTTGCATACTGCGGTTTGAAATGAGTTCTCCTCAAAAGTTTGGGAACGTTGTTCATTCTGCTGTACATGAGAGCTGCTATTTTCCACTGAATAAAATGAGTAGTTAAACTCGTGCTGCAGCTTTTGCCATCCTGGTCTCTGTCTGCTGTATCTGTATCATGTGCTCCACTACTACACTTCACTGCTGCGTTCCAGAGAGAGTGCTATAGCTGAAACCTAGTGTCATAAATACATATCACATTGACAGGCAGAGCGTAGCAGTAATGGCACCTTAAAAACGGATCACTTTGATAATAGAACTATAATGCGATGTAGCCTTTAGACGCTGTGCTGTATGTAAGGAGACATGCAGTTCTTGACTGGTCACTACAGACAAGCTTCATCATGTACGCTGAAACGTGATGTAATGCATCACAATAGTGACAACATACCATCAAATCGCCACTCCTGCCTGAAGTTATTGTCTAGTGGATATGCTGGAATGATTCAGCAGATTAAGATCAGGCTGAGAAAGGGTTCATCTTTGAAGCATCTGCCACACTTGACTTCTCTTTTAGTGAGATCAGTGTTAGAGGTTTTCTGTTTGTCCAGTTCAGGGAACTGTTGTAAAGTTGCTGCCTGTGCTGCGGCTGTATTACAACACCATCGTAACTCTGAACTCTTATCTGTTTAGTCACCATCATGACTTCAGTCAGAACTGAATTTGGCACAACAGCGATTACAGAATAACAGTTCCCAACCTCAGGATCTTATTGTGGCCTACAGTAACATCACAGCTAGCCCAGAGTTCCTAAATCATACCTTCACTTTAGGATAAATCTCAATAAACGTGTTTTAGCCATCTGCTTCTGTTGTTTTAGACAGCGATATGTAAAGTTCACTGGCGTAACTATGTTCTTTTTATTTGGAATGGAAACTGGTGGTGTAATGTCTGCAGACGAGCTCCATCCTTCCCTCTTGTTAGCTAATTAATGTGTTCGGAAATGCTGGTGAACACATGTTGGATACAGTAACGCAGTGATGGTGGTGAATAGTGAGGAGACAGAGCTGAACATGTGGCAGTTTGGCACCCGGTGGTCAGTGACCCGGAAGCTCTGCAGCGGAAGGTCAAGCAAGTAGGAATAATGTTAGCCCTGTTGGCTAAAGTGTTTGGGAAATGAGCTCAACTTGGGACTAAAGATATTCTGTTACTCGTCTCCAGGATGGCAGGGGAGTTTTCCTTTAGCGTGATGTTGAACAGCAGTAACAGAAACACAGCACAGTTATTTTAAGAGTGTGTGTGTGTTTGTGTGTGCATGCTCAGACTGAAGTAAGTGTGTGTGAGAACAGCTCCTGTATTTCTAACTTCCTGTTGGCACAACCGGTGTTACGCTAGTATGTGCTAACTGGGGCTTGTGTGTATGTGTGTGTGTGTGTGTGTGTGTGTGTGTAACAGTGTGATCCACCCTAAAACAAAAATTTTACGTTTTTTTTTTCCAGTGGTGTCAAACCGTATTCTGTACTGTAGTCCTACAGAGTTCACTATTTTATAGCCCCTTCGTGTTTTTCGTACTGTTAGTAAAGCAGCCTGCCTGCACCACACAACCGCCTATATTACTGTATATGACCGTGTGTCTGTGTACACCCAGTTGAGAATAGGAGCGTGAGGTTTATGCTCCGGCAGCCTTTTCTCTCTTGGTGTTAATGGCTGTCGATGTAAACATGGCCGCTGTTAACTGTCGGTTTGTACATAAACTTGGTGGTCAGTGACCTGGTAGCTCTGCAGTGAAAGGTCAGGCAGAAAAACTGCGTTAGTCAATCACATTAACACCATAGAGCAGCAGAGGAATAAATTAAATGTGGGCAATGTAACAGTGTTTCAGTGTTAGGGTAAATTGCTGATGATAGTTTCTGAGAATATAGGCGTACGTGTTCAGCGTATAAGCACTTCCAGTCTGCACGTTTCATTATAAGGAGAGAATCATTAGCCCTATTTAATTGAATTTGATGGAGCCCAGTGAAACACCACATGAACATCTCAGTAGTGTCTTTAACACTGAGGAGGCTTTCTGTCTGTTCTCACTCTGTTAAAACGAATTCTCGCGATACATACAGTGCAGTGCTGAATCAACTGCTAGAGCTGTGCTTTGAGCTCAGGATGTGAGCATCAAAGTGAGAGGAAAGAAACAAGCCAGCTTTCAGTAATACTAAGTTCTGCTAGCGGCTCTGTGGAGCTCTATTTGTTTGTTAGCACTAAGCTAACTGTGACATTCATTAGTGTTGTGAAAGTTTGTAAGGGACATTAACATATCTGAGCTTAGGTGTATTAATTTTACAGTGACTCCTTCTGTTACCCATTACTAACAGCTCCCAAAACCTGCTTAGAGCAAGACACATTTTCACTTGCTGCAGCTAGGACCTCCAGAAGGACTAGAGGGGCATTGTTTTGTGGTTCCACCCATTGTAAATCAAAGCTGCTTGATTCCTCTGTCACTTCTTAATTATGTTGTTCAGCCAGCAGTCCAGCTCTTGATGTCCTAACGAATGGGAGAGCCCACTCTGCTGTGCTCACTCGATAATATAAAGGGGGATCAGGATCGATTTCTCTGAACATGTATAGTACAGTATAGTGGTGAGTGTATGTGTGGTCAAATATGCAGCATGTCTTGAAAATGTCTTTAAAGCTGTAATATGTACTTTTTGGGGATTAGGAAACCTCAGTGTTGGAAATGTATACCTGCTCGCATCAAATTGTAGAGTGGCTTGTGCTTTAGACTCCCTCCCCCAGCGGATGAATCTGATGATTAAAGGAGAATCCAAAAGACAGCTCCGTCACAGCTTGTGGTTGGGTGTGTCTTAAGAGGGCCTGAGTGAGTTATCTGCTATTGTCATCATATCTTCATCAGTATCATGTGGATCTTTTGATTTTTTTAAACCTGAACATGAACTGTGTGGGTGACGTTCACATGTGAAGACTTACGCCGTGTTGTGAAGGACTCCCTGATGATTGGCTGAGCGCATGCTCACTGTGCCTATTGCTCTTCTGGGAATGTACAGAAGCGCACACATACTCCGTTTACTGTAGAATACTGAATGTGTGTGTGTGGGTGGGTGGATGAGGTCACAGGGTGTGTGTGAATACCTGTCATCGCTTCACCTCACACCCCTCTCTCTAAGGCGAGAGAAAGAGAGAGATATATATGAGTGTTGTAGCTGTACTTAAGTGAGATCCTTTCTTTTGATTATTCACTCAAACCAGTCACTCACATTTACCCTGAATTAAAGGGATTAGCAGCTTTCCAGTAGATTTCCCTACAGTGGTCCTTCATGGTGGGATCCACGGGCCACTGTGCCTACAACAACATCTTCATTTGTACAGCACCTTTTACACAAGCAGAGCAATACCTGGTTTAACCCGAAGATGAGGACTATCCAATAGGTAAAGTCCCTTAGCTTCTTTTCTATTGGACTGAGTTTGGGACGTAAGTTATTAGGCTGACTGAGGAATCCTGTTTTGGTGGGATACCCCCCTGCAGTTGCTATAGCCATAACACAAATACTGCCATTTTATTTGCAGTCCAAAACCACCAGAGAACCTACACGGGAGGTTTTTAATATGTAATGCTGAAAAATCAGGTGTCAAAAGTTTCTTTGGTCACTATTAATGGAGTATAGAAGTATGTTGTAGAACCAGAACCAGCTTCATACTTCTGCAGAACAATGTCTCAGACATCAGGCATCATATTCATAACCATGTGGAGGAGCTTTTGGAGGTGGATGTTTGGTTCCCATCACCATTACTGTGAACAGTCCTGTTAGTTTCTCTAAAACCGAGCATTTCACACCTAAACTCTGTGAATGACTCTGCGTTCTTTAAAGAGTGATGTGAGGGAGTTGCTGTTGAGTGTGGACTTTCTGAGGAAATGATTTAATGAGCGAGTGAACGTTTGTCAGCGTGAGATTTTCACAAGATGTGAATTCTGTTAAACGTGTCGATGTCTGTCAGTGACCAGAAGTGGTTCCTACTCATGTTCCTCTATAACCTCCTAAAGGAACAGAGTTGTGAGAACCCTCCTTCTCTCTCCGCCTCTCTCTGCGTGACGGGTTTAACAGGTTCAGGTCAGGACTCGCCCCTCTGTCACACCAGGAGTGGTTCTGAATCGGCAGCGCTCTCTATTTTTTGTAACGTTTAATTGTGAATTGTGACTTTGTGGCGTTAATGGACGCCTGCCTGTAGCTGTTTTTATTTCCTGAGGGTGCAGAACTCCGAAACACGGCGTAAGGAGGTGGTGGTAGTAATATCAATAGTAGGTGGTAAAGGTGGTGGTGGTAGTGTTAGTAGTATTAGCAATAGTGGTGGTGGGGATAGTAGCAGTAGTGGGATTAGTGGTGGTGGGGGTAGTAGCAGTAGTGGTGGTGGGGATAGTAGCAGTAGTGGGATTAGTGGTGGTGGGGGTAGTAGCAGTAGTGGTGGTGGGGATAGTAGGGTTAGTAGTAACATTAGCAGTAGTGGTGGTGGGGATAGTAGCAGTAGTGGGATTAGTGGTGGTAGGGATAGTAGCAGTAGTGGTGGTGGGGATAGTAGCAGTAGTGGGATTAGTGGTGGTGGGGGTAGTAGCAGTAGTGGTGGTGGGGATAGTAGGGTTAGTAGTAACATTAGCAGTAGTGGTGGTGGGGATAGTAGCAGTAGTGGGATTAGTGGTGGTAGGGATAGTAGCAGTAGTGGTGGTGGGGATAGTAGCAGTAGTGGGATTAGTGGTGGTAGGGATAGTAGCAGTAGTGGTGGTGGGGATAGTAGCAGTAGTGGGATTGGTGGTGGTAGGGATAGTAGCAGTAGTGGTTGTGGGGATAGTAGCAGTAGTGGGATTAGTAGTGGTAGGGATAGTAGCAGTAGTGGGATTAGTGGTGGTAGGGATAGTAGCAGTAGTGGGATTAGTGGTGGTAGGGATAGTAGCAGTAGTGGTGGTGGGGATAGTAGCAGTAGTGGGATTAGTGGTGGTAGGGATAGTAGCAGTAGTGGGATTAGTGGTGGTGGGGATAGTAGCAGTAGTAGTAGTGGTGGTGGGGATAGTAGGGTTAGTAGTAGCTGTAGTAGTAGTGATGGTGGTGGTGGGGATAGTAGGGTTAGTAGTAGCTGTAGTAGTAGTGGTGGTGGTATTAATATATTTACAGTTGACCTGAAAAACTCACCTTCATTCATTGACCCCAAGTTTAATGTCGGACACTCCTCTAACTGCTTCCTGTTTTTGTGGCGCTCTTCCTCTTCTCTCTTCTTTCCTTTGTGATGTGTTGGCATGTCTGTTTCTGAAGGTGAATTCAGGAACTCTTCCCTCACGTGTCTTCTGATCCCTGAGAACGAGCTGTACAGGAAAAGCAGAAGCACTTTCTGAACTGTAATGTACATTAATGCAGCTAGATTTGATCCTGGATCGTTTCACGCGCATCGTTCATCATCAAGTATTCACAAGGGGTGAAGTTTGTGATTCTTAAATTTGAATAGAAGTTAATGAACATGAGTTTTCGAAGAATGGACAAACGGGAATGCATCATTAAACTTGAACACGTTGTACATGCCGGCGACACCCAAAAAAATAACATGGGGGGGAAAAAAAGTAAAGAAGAAACCAAAACGACGACAAGTCTTCACATGCAATGGAGTAGTAAAATGAGAACAGAGTTAAATAGCGTAAAATCAACACTGCTGACAATGCAGGGAGGCCCCGCCCCCAGGACATACAGTACTTACCCCACAGCAAATATGACATACAGCAGTCATATCCATCAGTGTAGCTGTTTACAACTTGTAGATTTCACCTTTTAGCCATCTTTCAGTTAGTCTCACAATGTGATTACACATTTAAACGAGAAAAAAAAAAAAATGTAATAAAGCTGGAAGAAGTTGTCCTAATAATTTACCCAGAACTCCTACACATTTTATCTGTGTCTTATTTTCTCCTCTGTCTTGAGTTTACATCAAAATAGATTCTACAGGGTTTTAGCATCTAGAGTCTTAACACCACACTGATATTACACATTTGCATATTAACACTCTGAAGCTCCTTGAGTTTATAATAATACATAAAACTGTGTTAATAAAAAAATAAAAATGTCACATATTGGCCACTTAAAATCAGTGACTGTCTGAGCATGCCACCCAGCCTGGTTTGTTCTCTTGACTGGGTGGGGACTGTGAGTGTGAGAGTGTGTCCACTCTGAGACAGTGCAGCGGTCAGTAAGAGGATTAATGTGGCGACCGCAGATATCACCACCACCTCCAGGATTTAGGTTACGCATTGTTTCTCCTCCTCTGTTACCGCATGCTTTAATACCTTCGAGTTACTGTGGAGCCTAGAGTGGACTGTCTGCTTCAGACGTTCCCAGTCGGATTAACTGAGATTGTTGATTAAGGTTTATGGATGATGTTTAGACTCCTGCTGCATATAGAGCACACACATACACTGTACACATCGATGTTCACACATGTCGCCCTCAGTAAAGCCTCACAGGGCGGTCTTCACTTACGTGACCCAGATCCTTTGTGATCATCTCAGCTCTGCGCTGTGAGAGACATGGACGGAGGTGGCCTTAAGAGTTCATGTCCTGCATTTATCTTATTGTCCATCCATCCGTACATCCATCTGTACATAGCTCCTAATCACTGAATGCCGCCGTTTCACTCAGTCCTGTTGCCACAGCCATGCGGTCTCCCTTTGTGAAAATGAGTCAAAGAATGATCTGTCTAAAGAGCTTACTGTGTTCTTCCATGGTACTGTCATAGGAGGCTGTCGTTGTGAAAGGTCAGTATCGGAAATTTCCTTCCTACTAGATATTCCATGATCAGCTGTGAGTGGAATTAATGAAAAGTGAAAGCGTTTGGGAACCACAGCTGCTGTGCCGCAAAGTGACGCACCTTATAAAGGCGGATAGCGCATACAGGTCACCACCACTCTGCTGACTCAATAACTGCACTTCCACTGGCATTAACATCAGCACAGTAACTGTGCTTTGTGGCCGAGCAGCTGCATGCAAGTCTTGCATCGGATGGAGTGGTGTACAGCACTCGGCCACTGCACTCAGTGGAAACATGTCCTTACCTTGGTGAATGCCAGGAGACCACTGTGTTGGCTGTGAAGTTTGGAGGAGGTGGGATAATGCTGTGGGTTTGTTTCAGTAGTTGCTGTATAGCCCCTAGTTCCAGTGAAGCGAAGCCTTAATGCTTCAGAATACCAAGACACTGCACACAATCGTGCGCTTCCAACTTTCTTGCGGAAAGCGTTCGGGAAGGCCCTTTTCTGTTTTAGCATGATCGTGCTCCCCAGTGAAATAAGGTCCAGGAAGACATGCTTAGTGAGTTTGGTGTGGGAGAACCTGCCTGGCCCACCAACAGCCCTCAACCCCATTTGACAATTTGGACTGAACTAGAACATAAGATTGCAAGACAAGCCCTCTCGTTCAGCATCAGTGTCCAACCTCTTAAACGCTCTTCTGGATAAATGGGCAGACGTTCCTATAGACACACTCCAAAAATGCTGGAAGCTGTAACAGCTGGAAAATGGGCTGTATTTGAGGTTTAGCTTTACAGTAACAGCGTTTATGTAAAGTGCTCGGTTTTCTGTGGTATGGGCTTTTCGACAGTGTCTGTGTTGTGTGGTCAGGCCTTGAAGTATGTGTGTAGTATCTGTACAGCGGGTTTATATCAGTGTAATAACAGGGAAACTGTGGCATCATTTCTCAAGCTCAGATGCTGAGCATCGCAGTCGTTTACTGATGCTGTCTTTGATCGGGAGCTTGTTGTTGTGGGGCAGACAGTGTGCAGCATTTTTACACATCTCTTGTTTCCTCCTCCATCACTGAGGGGCTGAAATGGGGTCCGGAGCCGGACAGTGGAGAGAGAACTCGTTTACATTTCAGTCTGCTGACTCAAACTTCACAGCTTAACAGCACTCTAGCACTGTACGCATACCAATTACCTGTTTTTAGAAGCTGTATGTAATGTTGGGTCTGAAATTCAGCTGAAATATAATTTGGAGGAAAATGGATTTCAGTGCTCAGCTGGTTTTGCCTGGAAGAATCCTGGAAGTTTCAAGAAATTTGAAGAACTGAATATTTGAGAAACAGAAAAACAAAGTTTGGAGAATTTGAAAATGTGAATTTACACAAAACCCAATTCTTTTTAGAAACGGAATTTTGCCCGTTCAGTTTTAATATCAGCTGTAAATTTCAGATTTGATTATGCCCTCATACAAACCTTAAAATTCAGGTTCAGCTCAGATGATGATGCAGATTCCACATCACTTGATTAACATCAAATATCAAATATCTGTAATATTTCAGAAGGAATTCTAAAAGGAAAGTTGATGGAAATGGTGCAGAAACCTAAAAATCTTAATTGCTCCTTTTAAAAGAATGTTTTGTAAAGTTACCGTTTCAGAGATATTTCCTCTCGCAACATTCAGCCTAAAGATAATTAGCCTGTTTCTACTCACTCGTTTTTAGCCATCATTTTGCCCAATGGAATAAAAAAAAAAAAGACCTTACTTAATCTACGATGCTCTAAAATCGTTCTGAATGCTCACGTGAGGTGAGTTAATTATTGGCCCATTAAAAAAGGCATGGCTACGTAATGACAGAGTGAGTAAATAAGTCATCTACATGTGAAAAGTACGGACATTCGTTAGACCAGTGATATATCCAAAGCACACAGGCTCTGATTTCCACTCGCGGTGATGTTTAGTCTGGGTTCTACCTGTTCTGCCCCTATAGTTAGATTATGACAGCTGTTCTAGATCACTGTTAAAGACAGGATCTGATTGTATTGTTTAATCACTGTGGGTAACATTATGCACCTTTGACCATCTTGTTAAGCAAACATGTCTGTTCAGAGTGGCCGCGGCCCGGAGGAATGCAGTGTGCCCAGCCGAGCTATAAAACTCTGACCTTTAACCTGCAGTAAATCAAAAGCGAGTGTGTGTGTGTGTGTGTGTGTGTGTGTGTGTGTGTGTGTGTGAAAAGACTGAACACGCACACGAAAAACACTGCAGAGTTCTAACCATACTGCTAACAAGCCTAATGGCGATGCAAAGCTGGTACTAGAAACCTAATAAGAAATAATGGCAAGTGGCGAGTAGCTCTGACGTGGCTATTCCGAGGTAGAGGTCAGTGCTAATGTTGTCAGTAAGGGTGTTTTCACACTGCCGTTGTTTGTTTTGGACCTTCAGGCTGGTCAGTTTGGTCTGAACAAGAATAGCAGGTGCCTCGCACCATGGTCACCCACATCACCCCCCTCTACGTACAGTAACCCTGAAGTCCCTGAGTCATGCTGTTTCCTGCTGTTTGTTTTTTATGCCTCGTTTTATCTTGTGATATAAGAGTAATGAGCCACGAGACTCCCTGCATTACTGTGGATATGACACAGAGTAGGGTGAGGTCTTTGGCTCCGTCTTAAATGCTGCCTACTCATACAGTATTCCGAGACAGGAAGGCACCTAGTCATGCCCGAATCTACTGTTGCTGTAAAAGCGCTGCCTGCTGAAGTTCCTCCAGTTAGACATTTCTTTGTAGGCAGCATAGATGCATCTTTTACTGCCTGACATATCCCATAATCCTTTGTGTCAGTGCCAACAGCTAGGCATCAAGGCAGCTGCCTTCAATTTCAGACCCAGCCCCTGTAATAGATTGTAAATAGATTATGAAACACATGCGTGCGTCAAAATAGCGTCAGAAACTCGTCTTTTCCATGAACCAGAGCAGTTCTGCAGAGAGGGGATGACTGGTCGCTCTGTCCCGGGCTGGTTAGATGGCTTTGTTCTGTATCACGTTCATATTTCAAACCAGCGGGCAGCGTTTCTAACGGACTGCAGCAACAGAACTATCGCACCAGGGTCTGTTTAACCCAACCTGCCCGGGGTGAACAACCCGAGTCTATTTGGATACTGTAGTTGATATTATAGTGCTGAAATCTTTAATTTGTCGTTTTTCTTTTTGTTTTTCATGTTTGGTTTCACGTTCTAGACTGATGGTTGTTGGTATTATAGCAAACCCTGTGATGGCAGGTATTTGATAAGAGTAGAATAAGGTAAACACGGCACTAGAGTTATTTTTAATGCCGGTTATTATATTTTTACTGCTGGTTTTAGTTTCAGTGAACCGTGATAATCCTGGCCCGGTGATAGGCCGTACATGGTAATATAAACTCTGCTGCTGAAGCTGATTCTCGGGCCATCCTCTGAATATCTCTCTGTTAGCGAGTGTGGGAGAGCGGTTTGCCCTGAAGTGGTCCCGCCAGCGGGAGGAAGTTGTGGTTCCTGTGGTTTCTCTTCTGCTTCCTCATAAACGGTTTAAAATATGAGCATTATTATGTGTCACAGTCTTAAACCTTTCCCAAATTCACATATAATGGAATCAATGTGCCTGGTTCACAGTGCACTGTGAGTGGGTTTGTGCGCTAAGGGGTTGTCTGTGAAGTTAGTGATGGTTAGGAATGGTTATGATGTCTCTAATGTTCATATATGCTTTTCTATTAGTATGTCTATTGAAAGTCCAGTATATGGTTGCAGCTTATGAAGGGGTGTGGAAACTGCTTGGCCTCAGGTGGGTCAAATCAGATATTCTCTGGACATGTTGCCATGTCTCTGCCATCCCATTATAGTCCTACAGCAGGAGCATGTTCTCCTGCTGCTGTTCTTGTCACTTCCTTACTCTGCATTATCTTGAGAACATTTATCTGAATTGCTCCTAGATAATGAAGCCCCAGCCTGAGGGCCAGGCCAAAGCTTCTCTGGTGTTGCCACGCAGTGTGGCTCTATAATGTCACCCACAGTTGTCTGCTTTGTTAATAGTCTTCAGTTGGTGCACGCAGTGTAAAAGCATTCACACATTTTGCTGCCTCACACTCAGGGCAAACCGCCGTTGCATCGCTTTTAGCGCAAGAGATGTGTTTGCACGGCGGGTTGTGGAAGTTTAAATATATTTCCTCCATGTAGACTTTGTAGCTTGGGTGCTAGCAGACTGAATGAAAATGACTAAATGGAAATGAATACATGCTAAAATGAAAGCATCGGTTATTCCCTTTAGCAGAAATAGCCATGTTGTAAGATAATGAGGAAAGCATGCTAAATAGATCTACCAATGAGTGCATGCAAAGAATACCAGCAGAGCAGTCAGGGTGGTGCTGTAGAAGATGAGATCTGTGGTACGCAATAACAGTTGAATGAAGATGGACTGTTTGGGTAATAAGATGCATACTCAACATAACCGTATTTATAATAAGGGAAACGTGAGCCAGAACAGGCTAGTGATGGTTATAGACTGTTAAAGTATATAAATAAGTTTATATTGATATATAGTTAAAGTATTGCTTGTTATAGTTTTGAATATAGTGCTTGTTCATTAAGATGGTTTAACTTCTAATTAAGTTCTCTTAACATAATTCAATAGTGAACCCTTTTATTCTTAAATATCTTAAAGGGTCTATACGAATACTGAATTCGCGTAATTGGCATACTGAACTGTACTGTCTGTTCTCTCCACATGCGGTTCCTATATGGAATCCAGGCTGCAGAAATGGCCTCCCTTGAATGCATCGTGTTGGCAATGTTAAAAAATCCAGCACTTTACGTAGGTGTATGACATATGGCATACAGCAGCATGGCCCCTCCCATTTACAGTGAATCTGCAAAACGTCCCGTTTAGGATCCGCTGCTTGTGAGGTCACAAAAAGCAGCATATGCAGGTATAGCAGAGTAGCCCCGCCCATTAGTGCTGAAGTTCTGCATCCGCCTGTTTTTGAATTCACTGTTTGTGATGTCACAGGCAACAACACATGCACAGATTCTACAGAAGTTGAGCTCCGTCTTTTCACACTGAAGCTATCAAGCAGTTCATTTTGGGTTCACTGGTTTGTGATGTCACAAATCCAACACGCAGCATAGTTTAGTTTAACCCCTCTGATTTAGCACACAGGTGTTAAGTCCCACCCATTCATGCTAAAGTCGGTGTTTTAGATCAGACTGTGGTTTAGAACCAAACACAGGACAGGACAGCCAGTCAGAGCACAGCTCATTTACATATGCGCCAGTCAAACAGCCTGTTTAATTGCGAGAGATGAAGAGGTTGGGTAAATGGGTTATGCGTACAGTGATCAGGGAGTAGTAGACTATGGACCCTGTTAACACAGTAAACTGTATCAGGTAATTTGTTTGTCTGGTTTGCAGTGAACGTTCAGTACAGTTAGAACAAGATGTGTATCGGTGTTCAGTGCGAGTGCTGTGTGGGACAGGAAGCAGGGCGCGTCTTTGCCAGGCAGCAGCGACTTTTTTTTTTTTTTTAACTATTTTTTTCCTCTTTCCTCGGCGCCTGTTTTGCTGCCTCACTGGAAGCTCCTGTCCTGCTGTTGGGGGATTGTCGGGGGGGATGGGGGGGTCTCATGTTTGGAATTCCTGCACTGGAACGACAAACAAACGACACGCACACAGCCAAACCGAACAGGCTACTTTAAAACGTCAGCTTCTTATTTGAGGTGCCCTCTCCACCTTAAAAGGTGGGAGGGGAGAATGCTGCACCGTTTAAGGTGGAACGGAAAGTTTGAATAAGAAGCGAACTTCGGCCTGTTCAGTTTGCGTGTGTGCGCGCACGCCCGTGTGTGTGTGTGTGTGTGTACCTTGTTACATCACAGAGACGGCGGGTGGTTCAGCTTTTGCCTTATAAGGAGAAGAGTGTGAGGAGGAGAGACAGGAAGAGAGTGACAATGCAGACCGGCCTGACTCGCCCAGTCACATTCTCTCTCTCTCTCTCTCTCGCGCGCGCCCTCTCTCTCTCTCTCTCTTTCTCTCTCCTGCTCTCTCTCTCACTCACTCTCTCTCCCACTCTGTCACTCTCTCCCTCTCATAACTGCATAACCTGCATATCAGCATATTGGTTTCATAGAAGTTGCTGTACACCCTGCCTCTACTCCAGCCTGCAGCACAAGGGTTAATAAATGAGTAACCTTATTGGAAAATACTGGGCTAACATTGATCTTAATGTTACTGGATGTCTGTTTGGGAGTGTTTTATTAAACATGCTTAAACTACAGTTTAGTGTTGCTTCATAAACAGTGACTTAAAATAGAACAGCTTGAACAAACACTTAATCATGCTAGCTAGCTAAGTTTATAATAACAGTAACCGTAACGGTACTTTTGTATAGTTTTGTATTACTTTTTGTAGTTTTGTATTACAATCAGAAACAATTACCAAATATTCAATAATAGTTAGAATTGTAATAGTTACAAAACACTCCATAATACATAATATAGACAATACAAAGTGTCTGATATTAATTTATAGTAATTAGTTATTTATAGTACTTTATAAATCTTTTATAATAGCTACATGAGTAGTCTGTGGTAGAACTTTCTAATGTAAAGGTAAAATATGATTATCATTTACTTCATAGTAATTAGAGGTATTTATGGCAGTAACCAAGTACAGTTATTAGAGTATAGGTATTTGTAGTAGTTCTGAACAGCTGGATGGCAGTTTTATAGTAGTTATGAATACTTTTGATACTCGATGGTAATTACAGAGGGATTTATAGTAGTGGTAAATACTTTACAGTATGTGTAGAGTAATGTATAGTAGTTATGAAGACGTAGTTGTGAGTACGTTGTAATTTAAAGCTTTACGTTTATAGTTCTGGTTTCTAACACTAAATAATAATACTAATATAAAGTCAGTTTCTATCAGCGTAATGAAGCGCTTTAATGAAGATCTGCTTGCACGTTATGTACGTTTTCTATCCTGATATGGTGGTTTAGGAACACAGGCTGACTGCTTTAATGCTTAAGGCTGCTGGTTTTGCAGTGAAGCTGATGGTGGTGGAGAGAATACTCAGTGTTTGTCAGATCTGCTATAGTTCTCAAGTTAATATTTGCACTCTCACCTCAGTTCTCACTCGTGTGGTCGAGTCTCACAGGCTTTCAGAGTGAGATCTATTATTGTCCTGAGTGTGAAGCTATGTGCAGTCTGTTTAACCACTCAATTATATTTTTAACCTCTTAATGAAGACGTTAACCTTTTACTATTACATCGAATGTGGGTAATGGAGTAACAGCACAGCTCCTAGTACTAAACCTGTGTGAGTTTAGTCTGCGTTAGTCTCTGAAGTTCACGATTCCTCAGGTTTACCAGCTTTATTGTGTGGGTCTAACAAGATGTAATGCGATATTGGCTTATTGTGTGACTTCTGTGTTTTGTCCATGGTTCAGTTCCACTTTTAAATACCCATGCAGAACCAGAGCAGTATATACAGTGACACACACTGTGTCACAAACAGTACAACCACCAACACCTCATACACAACTCTGCCCTGAAGCCCTGATCACAGTTAGTGTGAATCTGCAGCTGATCCAGCACTCAAACTGAAATGTGCGTTTTACACTCTGATAATCATTAATATCAGGATTAGTTCTGAGCGATCTGATTGGTTGATGAGAGTGGTTGTATCTGATGGAATTACTTTTCAGAAACACTTTTATTTCTTTGTTGTATTGACCTGTTGAATAAAAGGACTACACCTGTGGAATTTTGGCCTGCTGCTGTTTCTTTGGCATCCTAGTGGGTGCCCGTTAGTTTTTGGCTTGCTGGTTGCTTTTTGGTGTCCCAGTTGGTGCCAGAGGGTTTTGTGCATGCTGGTGGGTTACTGTAATCCCACTGGTCAGTGGCAGGAGTTTTGGCGTGTCCTTGTGCATGCCGACAGGAATTTTGCCATGCTGGTGGGGTTTGCTGTCCTGGTGAGTGCCAGTAGGTTTTTTGGCTTCCTGCTGCATGCCAGTGGAGCTGTATTTGGCATCCTGGTGGCCCCCAGTGGGTTTTTGGCATTCTCCTGGTTTTTACTGGGAGTGGGCCGTTAGCCCAGTCACTCAGTAGCTCTCGTTTAAACCTGCATGACGTCTTGAAATGTGACGTATTTACAGAAAATAAACCCGGGCGGGAGGAGAGAGAGGTCACCAGGAGAGATCTTATCAGCGGGCGGAGGAATTGTTTACCTGACTCTGTCTCATTTACAGAAACGCTTCACTCCTGCAGTGGTTTGGGAGGGAAACCGGCTGCGGGTGATTTCAATTAAATGAGTTGTTTGGGTTTGTGAGCCGGTTTTGGAGGTGAGGTTGCTGAGTCTCTTCAGAACCATTTAAAGCAGACTGGATTCCTCAACACATGGAATTCCAAACACTTTCGGTTTATGGAGCTGCTGGAGTGATTTAATTTTAGCTGTAGATCTAGAAGGGTCTGTGCCGTGCAGTGCGGAGGTGTGGTGATGAGCGTGATGGTGTCGGTGTTTGGTTTAAGACTGTGGGTGTTTGTACGGTTTCTGCTGCAGGAGTTTAGAGCCGGTGTGATTTATTAAAGTTGAATGATGGAGAGAAGCATCTCCTCAAACAGCCTCACTCCACTGTCCTGGCCGAGCTCCACTCAGAACTATTTGGAACGAGAATGACCTCGTTGACTGAGATCTATTACTGAGCATGGCGCCAATTATCATTATCGGTATATTATGTTACACAATACCTTTTCCTGAGCCTGTCATTGATAGTAAATCACTTCCCAGCTGCATGTTTGATTAAAAAGCCAGTGTAGTTGGTGAAATGTTGAATGCAGATCATTCGATTCATAGTTTTGATGTGGCGCTACTTTCTGTTCCTGCTTAACCAGACATGTATTGTGAAATGTCTTATGAAAACTTCTTGGCATATTGTCATATTGATGCCCTGGCGTCTTGTGTAGCTGTAGTAATATCAGGTCTTTTCTTACACAGAGCTGACTTCAGATGCAGCAACCACGTATTGGCCAATTTGTGCTCAGTGCGCTCATATTAATAGGTATCGCCTTTTGCATCAGCAGTGTGTCTGGTCGTTCTGTCCATTTTGAAGTTTGCTCTGTATAGCATGCTTTCAGTTGCTGGCTATAAGCAGAACATGTATTACTATTCATGTAACCTCAAATTACTAAACTGCAGCCTGCATAGTTTCTGTATTCAGGTATGTTTGACTATAGAGCTTCTCCATGAGGTGGAGAGTCTTTAAGGTGGTAGTAACTTTAGGCTCCTGCAGATGGCGCTGCATGAGGATGTTTTGGCTATATGAGTGACTGAATCCATAGATTAAAGAGAGGTGCTACAGTGCATGCAATGTCCCGTTCCATGTGTGGAATAAGGCTCTAAAGCAGATGTTAGTGATTGGCTAAAAGGAGTGACTGCATTGGGGCGTGCCAAAGACCATAGTGTGAACGAAGTAGCTGAGTCTGCAGGTGAAGCGTATGGTCATACGGGTCTACCAGCGGTGGCAGAAATCCCAGTCTATAGGAAACTCTCCTCAGAATTGTGTGAGGGGAGGGCATCGACCAAATCTGGTCCAGCTGTACAACTATTTGATGCAAGAGCTTCTGAGCACTGATGTGACCTACTTCTAAAAACCTGTCCAGACCATGCCAAGTAGCATTTCATGCTATTAGGTATGTTTCAGTCACAGGGGTCTGTTTGTTTGTCTGGTAAGCTTATCGTGGTGTTAATGTTTTAAACCCGGCTGCAGTAACCAGTAGCTGATTGGATGGCAGCCCTTTATACTGTATTCATTCCTGTTATTGACGTTTGCTCTTTGCTCTAAAGGTATTTAGATTTTTTTAAATAAGTTTTTTTCCCGTTTTTAAACGCAGTTCTGTTTTGCTGGACCTTTTCATCCACACTTGATCTCAAAAATATGTTTCTGTGCTACGTTCCAGCCCTCCTCTGTCAGCTCAGTGTTCAGGGGAACATTCTCCTACTGCTCAGACGCTCAGTGCTGTTCAGAAGAAGGGCAGAATTGTTTTCCCGCCGTGTCGGTGAGGTGTGAATCAGTGTGAAGAATGAGCTCATTCACTCACAGCACTTCACAACTGTTTGGTTTATTGATTTATCAGTTTGAGCGGTTGTTTAAGTGTGCTCTTCCGGCATTAAGGGGCTTTAATGTAAGATCATGTTTCAGTACGGTCTAGACGGGCTCTACAAATACAGCTACAACATAGTTCAGTGTTTGAGATGTAAACAGAGCCGTTTAGTGTGGTTTGGTGTGAAATGGGTGACTTGTAGAGGCTCAGGTTTCTTCACAGTGGTGATGGGAACCAGGGGTCTCCAGGCACAAATACAGCCAATTTATTTACTGTCCTAAACCATGAATGGGAGTTACAGATACATAGGAGGACTAAGCAGTATCTATGGTATCACAGAACACAGTTTTAGACATCAGGGAGTGTATTCATACCCGTTTCATGTAATACCTCTCTGTTAGGGGTGGAGGCCTGGTTTCTGTCACCGCCCTCGTGAGCAATTCTGAGACAGTAAATTTCTCTATAATGGAGCATTTCACGGCAACCCGCTCTGAGCGACTTAGTTTACGTCTTAACTGTTTAATTATGCAGGAAATTTGAATAATGGGTGGAATTCCCCTGCAGATAACTGTGCTGATTTCCATTTTTGGTCAGAGTGCTCTCAGAGATGTTTAGTCAGATTTTTAACGGTTCTACATTCGCTTCCTGTGTAACGTCCTGCGTTGACACCCCCACCCCCTCGCCATCCCATAAAACACAGGCAGGAAGTTTTGCGTCATCGACCTGCTCCACAATGCGCTGACTTGGTTAATGTGTCAACAGGAAGTGCTCACCTTTGACTCAAAAGTTTATCAGTGCGCTTCGACTGCTGTTACACTTTAAACGTGGTTCTAAGATTCTAGATTCCAGTTTTCAGCTCCGCTTCTTCAGGCTGGAATGCCTTAATTTCATCATTCCAGATATCAGAGATGTTCACCAACAGTTTGTGTTAACTATACCTGAACATTTTAATGTGACCTCACATGTATAGCAGAATGGAGAAATCACAAAGCTGTAATGACATTTAGTGTTATGTTTCTGTTATTATTATTATTTAAATTTTTTTTTTTTTGGCTCCATTCTTCCAATAAAATGCCCATAAATGTATTTTATAGAGCTTATTTGTTTGTAGGTTGCTATCAGCAGCTGTTAGTTAAATTTTAGCGGAACTGAAAACTACAAATTATCTAAATGAAAACTTTTTATTGAGCGGAAAACCTTGAAAAGTCCTTTAAAGACGAGAACAAAAATGATGCCAAGAATACGAGGCATCATTCAATTGAAAATATGCTACATTAAATGCAGCCACTGGCTGCGCTAAACCAGTTTGTGGTTCCCAGAACATTCCAAAGCAACGGCGAAAAGTTCTTTCCAAGAGACTCGCTTTCAGTTTCTCAAAGAAATCTGCAGTCACACCCCCAAAGTTCTTGGAAGTTGTTTTTTATCTTTTTCTGAAGTAATCAAACACATTCAGTGGTGTTGAGGTCTGGACCCTGTGGTGGTCAGTACATTCTGAGAACACCAGCAGCCTCTATGGTCTCAGTGAGGAGCTTCTTGAACAGCTACGCACCCTTTCAGATCCATAGCGTTGAAGCCTCTTCCCACAGTGGAAGGATGAACAGAAGGTGGATGTTCTCAGATCTGAAGCAGGAGTGGAGCTTGATGTTTTATCTTTTAGAGATGTAAACTGCCGTGAAGTTGCTGTGTAGGGCAGATTGGTGGTCTTCCAGGTCTTACAGACGGTTGCTAGGGTTCCCATTTTCTCTGTGACTTTCTCCTTCCTTGTGCCGAAGGGTTATCTAATCTCCTCACGGGTATCTCCTGAAAAATCAACATCTTATCCGTAGTGGCTGTTTTGATTTGGCAAACTAAACATGAAAGGAGCAGCTCTGACTGTTCCTGTGTAGTAGCCGTATGGTTCATTACAGGACTATAGAGCTGCTGGTTGTGGAGGCACCATCTCCCCGTGGTAAAAGTTTCCACTGTGTGCTAATCTCGGAGTCATGTTAGCAGTTATTGTCCTTCAATTAGCAAGGTTCTCCTGTGACATTCAGGAGCAAACACCTGTGCTCTGCTCTCTGGGGAGGACTCTGCCTCTCTCCGACCGTTTCATGCTCTTCTACACGTGTTCCTCTGCGTAATGGATTTGTCTCTTCGCTCTGGTTATTTCTTCTTATTTGGTGAAGGTTTTCGCTGCACACACCCAAACCATTCCATCTGCCCTGTTCCACGTTCCTAAAATATTCTCCTCAAAGGTTTAGAGATGTTTTGCGTCTCCTTCGCTCAGGGAGAAGAATAGCATGAGGCATTCACATTCTTCAGATAGTTCTCATGCTGTATCAGAATGGTTATCATTCTAAACCCTCCAGAGATGGAGATACAGTGGTGTTCACCTTTTTAAAAAAGGAGAGGGGAAAAAAATTGCTCTGGAACCACCCATCTGTTATTTCCGCATGATTTCAATATGAACATTCTGAAGACTTCCTGATTAATTTGAGGTTCCTGCAGTGTGGAACCATGCAGACGTAATTCTACACCGTTTCAGTCCGAACTTTGTGCAGTCTTGCACACGATTCCTGGAGGAAGTAAGGTTACTCCAGTGTGGAACCATACAAAAGTCTGCATGACCTTTCCCGCAGTGTTCCTCTGTGTTCGTTAAGGAACTCTGTATATCCAGATCTAGTCTTTGTAAGCTTGCCTTAGCTCAGCGCTAGCCTGTTAGAAGTGACCGGTGTTCTTGGCGTTCCCCGTTGTTAACACCGACTTTATATCCCATGGTTCCTCAGACACTGATGTTTAAATAAGAGGATGGTTTCTGTTTCTGTGGCACTTGATGCTCATCTTTAAGCTCATCTGGTACTAGATATTAATTAATACTAGTTATTAATTAAACTTCAGTCTTTTTGCTGAAACTGTTTAAAATGGGAAGTGCTATTGCTGTAGAGGCTGTGGATCACATTATATGTTGATTTCCTTGTCTGTCTGTTAGCTGGCTATGCTATTCATGTTGGAGTTTTTTTTTTGGTGAAAGGGTTAAACCTTAAACCACCGCCACCCCCCCACCCTCCGATTGTCCCCAGGGGTTGAAATCTGAGCTGACCCGCCTCCGCTGCCCGTACAAAGCCAGGAAACGGCATAAATAAATCAACAAATAAACACACGGCCTGTTCCACAGAGCAGGGAAGTCCAAAAACAGTCGCCACCACCCCCACTAAAACCCCCACCGTCCCTCCTTTCCTCTCCTTTCTTAATAGCCACCCCCCACACAATCCCAGCGGTCAGAATAGAGTCATAAACACAATGAATTAGAAATTAGAAACACTGAAAGGCCAAGTCAGCACTGAATCTGAACACGGGTTTAAATGCCATGTGGAAAGTTGAACTTGCAGGCTACGCTTCATGACTAATCGTTTAACCGCTTTTGCTATTTCATACATCCATTCATTCATATACTCACAGCTTCTACAGTGCAGACTTAATTGATCTAAACTCGTCGCCCAACATACTCATATATGTCACTCAACCCTGCTGTCACTGTTCTGGTTTGTTAAAGGCATCATTGCTAACCTAATGTCAGTGAAAAGACTTTTGCGATTTCAAAGGACAGTTATGGACGTTAAGGATTCACAGACGTTAATACTTTAATGTAGTCCAGCAATTTTTCAGTTGAATTACTTTTTCATTATGTCTCTTATTCTCTTCTTTGTTGTCGTCATCATTGTAAAATAAAAATAAAGTTTTGAAAATCATGAAAATGACTACAAAACCTCCAAGTGTCCTGTGAATCTATATAGGGTCTGTATTGACACAGTGTTCTAATAAGCCTCGGTTGTTCTTGTACAAGGTTATGAGTTAGTGTTTGGTTTATACCAGTGCTTTTCAAACTTTCATGGTCCTGTACCATTTAACCTCTGGCTGCATATCTCCTCCTCTACTGATATAAGCGTACCTGCACCTTTTTGCATGCTTGACTGCATCATATGCCTGCTGTCGGAACAAAGCCTTTGTATCCCCTTTTCTTTGTCGTCTTGCAGTTTGTGACATAATGTAAAACACCTGTGTAAATGGATCACAAATGCACCAACAGAAATGGCCTAAAATTACTTAGAGAACTGCCTGGTTCCATTGACCTGCATTAAAAAATAAAGCATTATGTATGTTTTTTTTTTTTTTTTCGTTCTTTCTTTCCCTTTAAATGTTATTATTTCTGAGTTTACAGTTTGTTACATCAGCATTGAATACTTTTAGCATCTGTGCTAGTGCATATATTTGTGTTTGTGTGGGAAAGAAAGTGAGTCTGCAGCTGTAAAATGAACAGCAAGTAACTAATTGTACACCAGCCCGAGCCACAGATCGTATCTGTCACAGTAACATCATCCTCTCCGAATTTCAAACAGTGCTACAAACATTTAGCAGAAATGCTAATGACTAATTGCTGATTACTGCATCTATAAACTAATAACTCACTACAACTGCAACCTAAACCCTGTCTGTGAATTTAAATGACTGCCAAGATTATACAGACAGGAAATAAAGGATGCATAGCAGAATATGATAAACTGAACTAACTCGGCTGGTCTTCCTGAACGTGTGGTGCTCATCAGGGAATGGAGTAAAACACGTTCTTCTCTAATGCAGCTGTTTATGGTAGAAGAGTACAATACCAGGCTATTAGTGCGCTGCTTTGCCATGTGCTGGAAGCTGTTCGTGGTGCCGGCATTGGTGGAAGTACTAATTAAATGAAGGCAACTGTTTTGACCCCCTTAAATCGTTCAGGGTACCCCTGGGATTACACACACCGCGGCCCGGAAACCACAGTTTTATATTATGTCAAGTTTAGCTGTTAGAAACCAATAAATACACATCACTATATACCCTCTTGAAGCTTATTGAACCCAAAGGGGATTTGAATCTACTGGTGTCTGCAGATGTTCACCTCGTTCACTATATCTTCACTCGTACACTGTTTGTTTTTCTTTCCGTTCGCTGCGCTGTTCACTCCTGGAAATTGGTTCATTGTTGTGCTGGTTGTGAACTCGCTGGCAGATATCTGCTTATGGAACATCAATATAAACCCACTTAAAATATCCTGCATGCTTTCTCAACGCAAACAGCTGCTCAGTGTCATCGTTTCTGTATGAATCTGAACATCTGTTCTGTTCCTGGCAAATGTTGGTGGAAAAGTGTGTGTGTGTGTGTGTGTGTGTGTGTGTGTGTGTGTGTGTGTGTGTGTGTGTGTGTGTGTGTGTGTGTGTGTGTGTGTGTGTGTGTGTGTGTGTTAAAAACGGTATCTGTCCAGAAAAGTTAGCTGTGGTATTTTGTTGGAAGCAGTATTTATAGAAGCCATTTGCATCAATTGAAGCCAAAAATAAAGCAAGTGAGTATTCTGTAATGCTGAATCAATTTAGAAAATTATATGGAAATGTATTTTGAGACATTGCGTCCAAATTAGGAAACAATACGTTCATTAATGGAAAGTTGATTGGTTGTTTTGAGACCCTGAGCAAATAAAACAGACCTGAGGTTCTCTGGTTTTATAGTTTTGAGTTTACAGAACAGCAGCTCTGAGTCTTCTCGTGTTCGGTACGAGTTCGGTTTAGTAGGCTCATGTGTGTTAATGTGAGCGATGGTGTGCTGTAAGCTGATCTGTATCTGAGTACTGGCATGTTGTTAGGAGGTAAAGCTGAGCGGACTGTATCGTGTTTTGGTCACCGATACGCTGCAGTGTTTCAGACTGAACTCCTCACTCCACAGTGCCTCACAGCCTCGACTCTAAGGTATTCTGCACTGTTACATTCATGCAGCGCTGCAGCAGGGAGAAATCCACCCATTTTCCCCAGTTCCCCCACAATTCAGTGCCTGATGTAAACAGTCATTCAGAGTGGCTTGGTGTGAAATGGGTCATTGTAGAGACCCTGCACATAAAGCAGAGAGTGTTTTCTGTCCACGTGGGCCCTTTTAAATAAAGTAAATCAGCCACTCCCTTCAGTGACTTCTCTACAGCCCCACCCCCGACACATAACCCCTCCCTTTAGTCATCCCACCAAAGCCCCACCCCTAGCACACAGCCCCTCCATTCAGTGTTCCATCCAAGTGAAGGCGCAGCCCCTCCCCTAAGTGATCCATCCATAGCAACTCACAGCCCCTCCATTCAGTGGCCTCTCCAAAGCCCCACTTCCAAGACACAGCCCCTCCCCTCAGTTGTCCATCCAAACCAACGCACAGCCCCTCGGTTCAGTGGTCTCTCCAAAGCCCCACCCACAACATACAGTCCTTCCCTTCAATGGTCCATCCAAAGCCCCGCCCTCAATCAAATGCTCTACACTACATGGGCTGATGCTAATTGTTTGCCACAAATTTAAAGGTGGTCCTGGTGGACTCCCTGTTCATCTTGCTAGCGTTACTTCATGTAGGAGTGTGTTAGCTAGTTAACATTAACTGATATAGAAGCTTGTGGGGTGGCTAACTGTGTTGAGTCTCTGAGAGCGCAGATCTCGTTTTCCCGTCCTCTGGATTCCTGTTGTTCAGTCTTTCTTTGGTGGTGGTTTATTAGTGTGTTTGAGAGAGTGCTGTCTGATCGTAGCTCAGGTCAACGGACAGTGGGCCAGAGCACAAGGGCTAGACTACGTCAACAGGGTTTCCAGGTGGGGTGTTTCCCGCAAACTCGGTGATGGGAGATGTGAGATACGCCAGTGAAGGTAATAAAACCAGTGATGCAGTCAGGCAGTCTTCCATAGTCCACCTCAGTGCTATCGAAACCTTAATCTGAATGTGGGACTGAGAGTAAATGAGGAAGCAGGGTGAGTAAAGGTGAGAGTAATCACTCTGGAATGGACTCACACCTACAGACAAAAAAAAGAAACCATGAGACAACAGCATTACCTCATCACCCAGACTGAGGGCTCATTCCAGGCTTTATTATTTTTGGTCACTCCTTGTCTGATGACTTATGTATGCATTTTAGCGTCATCACAGTTTCAGTAGCATCTTATCTTTTCAGCAGTTCATCCATGACTTCAGTCTGGACCGCCCTCTAGTTAGACTGTAGACTGTTTAGCTTTTTAGCTTAAGATCAATAATTCAGATATGCTATTAATTATTTAGTGTCTCTTATGAATAATTTAGTAACTGCTATTAATGGTTCTGTGACTACTACAAATCATTCAGTGTATCTTATTAGCTGTGAAGTTACTATGATAGATAAGAACTATACACTTTGGTGTTCTTTGAGGTATTGGGTATATGACATGTTGTTGTTTTTTTGTTTGTTTTTTTTGTCACCAAAATAATTTGGTAGTCTGTCTGCACATGACAATGTTAATTAATTCAGTGTATAATTTATTCAGCTATTTTTTTTTTTAAAGCCTAAAAATGTCATTTGCCCGAACCATATATGATGATTAAGGATTCGAACAAAAGAGGTAAAAACCGTTTGCACTATTTTATGGTGCTTTAAAATAAAAACCGCGTTGGAAAATAAGGCGAGCTGTAAAGTGCTTATCTCACTGAAAAAGCCTTTGTCCACAAGTTCTGACTTCCTCAAATCTCAGGCGACACAAACAAAACATTTTGACATGCTTTGACGAAAGATGGCCCAGGATCGACCTGAAGTGACCGTGAGGGTGCAATGCGAGGGTCATAAGCCCTTGTCATTTTTTTTTTTTTTTTTTTTTTTTACACACATTGGTTTGATTTCCTCAGGAAAACCATGAAAATGTGCAACAGATGATACGACTAATAATATTTATTTCTTATAAACAGTAACTTAAGTTCAAGCACAGAGATACAGGTTTTTCTAAGTAGAGGGTGGTTTCACTTCTAATGAATATATAAAGTTAGGTGCCTAGTCATATGGTGCAGCTACCAGTACAGTTCTCCGTAACACTCACTGTTTAGAACATGGTTTCCAGTTTGTGAACATGCGTATGTATATGCAGATCTAAAAATGCATCATTTCTTATTTGTCATTGACACGTTCACTATGAGACTGGGTGTGGTAGTTCCTGGGAAGCTACAGACCTGCGTGACCAGGCCACTTCATACTTTTTGAGATGGTTTTCATGGTGTCATACTTGCCCCCCCGCCTCTGTGCTTTGATAGGCTGCGCCCAGATGTCTTATTTTGATAACCGACGGTGGTTTCAGTCAAGGATGTTTTGCATGTACTTGTCCTATTTATACATGCAGTGTTTATCAATGCTGTAGTGAAATCAGAGCAGCGCCAGCCGTCACTCAGGTTAGTGTGTCTGTGTGTGAGACGGTTCAGTCAGAGAGAGTTAGGGCTTGTACTTGTGATTGGAGTCTGTATCAGGAGCTCCACGGGACAGAGTTCAGCTTTGCCCTTATTACCTCATCACCTAGCTCATCACAGTACTGCTCCAGGGTTTGTTCAGCAGTTTGGTCAACAAATTATTGATAACATTCAATAGTGAATTAGGATTTCGATATGCTGGTTAGTTCTCAACCCTTATTCAGTCTTATAGTAAAGAGTCCTGTATCAGAAATCTGTCCTCTGCCAGAGGTCGGTGTACAACTGCACCTCAGGATTTGATCAGAGGTGTTGATCTGTTGTACATGATCTAAAGACTACTGCAGGCATCTAAAGGCTACCACGCGCCATAGAAAGACTACTGCACACTGTCATCCAGTTTGTGTTTAGTTATTAATGAGAGCTAATAATTAATAGAGAGCTAATAATTATTACCTCTCTATTAATAAGAGCTAATAATATTAGATTATACAGAATGCCCCTCCCCTGCGCTGGTGTAGTCATGTGAAGAATGATCGGCAGTTGTGAAATCACTCTTGGCTGGTTAACAGGTGCGCCACACCTTACTGTCGCTCAGCACGTTCACAGGGACTGTGTGTGTATGCGTGTGTGTCTGATGGCGTGCATGCCTGTGAAGGGTGTGTATGTCGCTCAATTAAATGAACAGCACATCAATGCGATATATGGAACTGAGCCGAGAAAGGCGCCCTCTACAGGACGAACCGCACATCACTGACTCAACACAGAACACATCACTGTTCTGCTTCAGCAAATATATGTATTTTACACAGTCGTGTTCATAACAACTTCAGGAATGCTAATTCAGGATGTTGGCCAATTACAGAGGACAATTACATAATTAATTTAAATAAATGAGACCCCTGTCCTTTGAAATGTTGGTGGGTCAGGAGATGCGTATTCCATATTCAGGTAATGTTTTCTCATCTACTGGATCACTGTTGCTATCTTACCGATCACTTTACCTCAAAGCCACTCAAAAACCTGAAGCTTTACTTTAGCCTTCATTACATTGATTAAAAAAAGGACGAGTCTGAAACAGTTAAGCTGCAAAGGGCTTTTATTCTGACGTGCTGCGTCTTGTTTGGATAAAAGGGCCTTTTATTTTGATGCACTTCAGAGAGGAATTCATGGCACATTTCCACATCTGCAGAGAAGCACTCATTAGCAGTACGTAGCATTTTCGACTCCAGTAATAACACTGAGTGAGTGTTTGATGTGGCGTGTTGGAATGACGTTTATATATAAGCAGCACATATAGAGTGTAAATATCGAAATTAGACGGTGGGCCTCATTCACCAACTTCAGCACTTCGTGTCTTCTTAAAACTTCAATTTCACAAGGATTTACCAGTGTGTTCACATTTGGGATTTATGAGGAAGAACAGCATCTACACACATTTTAGAAGGAGGTAGTGGTGAATAAGGCTCAGATGCTCTTTATTAATGATTATTTGAAGGAAATAAGTAATTAATAGTTTAATTTCAGTTTAAAAAGTGTTTACAGGAGGATTTGGATTCTTCGGTTTCTGCTTGTGTTTTACATTATAATGTTTGGGTAAATAGTGGGATTTTATTATTGTGGGTCTATAAATTAGCACATGATTTATTGATTATTACTGTTATTTTAATCGATTTTAACATTCCATTAGCGATAGGTGAATCACCACCTTCCGATCAATGCGCTTTTACACCTTCCACCCTTTAACACAGAGCAGCTCTCTCTACATACATTCTGTGACATCACACACACATACGCACAGTGCTTCTGGTGTCAGTAGTAGGTGTGTGTGTATGTGTGTGAGGAGCTGAAGGGGCTCATTATTCACACACTCAATGGAGTCTTTGTGTGTGTGTGTGTGTGTGTGTGTGTGTGTGTGTGTGTGTGTGTGTGTGTGTGTGTGTGTGTGTGTGTGTGTGTGTGTGTGTGTGTGTTAAAGGCCTTCCAGAGTGTAATAATTTCCTACCACGCTCTGACATTTCAGATTTCAAAGTAATACCAAAAGAACAAATCATAACCAGGATAATAATCAGCAGTTGAGCTGCTCAATAAAGTGGGTGGACAGTGTATGTTATGAATTGGCATCTAGGTTATATACATATTCATGTAATTCGGTCATTCTAACTGATTGTAATAAACTACTGGAAGTATAGAGGGCGATATGACTTCGGTAGTCTGACGTAGTAAATGGAGAGAGAAAATAAAGCAGTCAGAACAGTTACATTAGTTAGTTAATTAAATAATTAATCACCATTACATTGTCAGCAGCAGCCATAATAAACAGTCATTAATGGTATTTAGTTTTAATAGCTTGACGCTAGCGCTGGTTACTACCATGCAGACAATTACAATTGTTTGCAATTCATTGTATCACAGATTGTCGTGGACATGAGATTATTAAACCTTAAACAGGTCACAACAGGCCTACAGTGTACTACACACTAGTACAGCAGCGATGGCTTTGGAAACACGGATGAAAAGTTAGTGGTTTAAAGTGTTATGGAGATAGCCGATCCGATTCATCAGCACAGCCGTTACAGATCTGATGGTGTACAGCGTGGTGTTGTAAACATGAATAATTCATTAGCACCCAGAGACAGTGCTCTGTCCACTTCCTGTCATCTCTTTTGCTTATACTTTCCTGTGTCTGACCTCATCTCCTGTTTGTTTGCAGACGTTCACGGCCTGGTGTAACTCGCACCTACGTAAGGCGGGAACTCAGATAGAGAACATCGAGGAGGACTTTAGAGATGGCCTGAAGCTCATGCTGCTGCTGGAGGTCATATCGGGTAAGGAATAGAGTTCCAACAGTCCAGATTAATCATTCATTCACATGTTCGGCCAGCCGTTCATCCATCTGTTTATTCACTTAAACCAGCAGTAATCAGGTACACTGCTGAAGAGGTCAAATTAAAGATCAGCAGGTTATATCTGACCACAGTATACAGTGATGTACCTGTTGTACTATGAATGTATGAATGTTTGATGTATGAACAGTGTTTAAAAATAATTTTTAAAATATGTACCAGCCCCCCATCGGGGTGTCACTAGATCATCTGAGTTGTGAGATTGTGAAGGGGTTGCTGCTGTTGCTGCATGTAAGCTGAGGCTGGTTGTGAGAGAGGTAGTCCTCAATGAACTTGTCCTTGTTGAGCAGAATGACTGAGACATCAAGTAGGCTCTATAACCGTAATGGCTATTTACAAAGACTTAGCGTATACACAGCAAAGGAAATCTCATACAGTAAAGCCAAAGATGGAGGGAGGGATAAATACATATAGGCATGGATGGATGGTATGTACTAAAATCTTCTTGTTTGTGGTAACAGATGAGTGAGTCTCTCTTTTAGCTCATTCAGATCTGTGTAATCAGATAACGCTGAACTGTGGCGTGCCTCGTACCTCTTTGTGTTTCTTGAACAAAAAAATAAAGTTTATTATCGAGCCATAATAAAAATCTGAAAATAAGATTTGGACCACAAGCCGATTAAACGGCAGTAATAGACTCCGTTATGCCTTTAAGACTTTACACTGTCTGTGTGTTGAGCCTGAGGAAGATGTGTTCATTTGGAGAGCTCATTAACTGTGTTGTGTTTTTAAGGTGAGAGGTTACCTAAGCCTGAGAGAGGGAAGATGAGAGTGCACAAGATCAACAACGTAAACAAAGCGCTGGACTTCATCGCCAGCAAAGGAGTCAAACTGGTGTCCATCGGAGCCGAGGGTACGTACAGCACTACAGAACCAGCTAACAGAGCATGTAATGTATGTCAGTGTTGGAACACAGAGGTTAGAATACATGCAGTGCATACACTATACGTACAGTACAGTCAGCCTGCTCAGTTTGACAATGCTGTGTTCAACATCTAAGAAGGTTGTACATAAAATAATCCGTCTCAGGAGCGCTGCACGCTAGAGACGTACTCTCACTTTTTCCCTTTCAGAAGCTTTGTAATACAGCCTTGAACTGCACCGTCTTTTGGGAGACTTTGTATCCATTTTTTCCATGTTGAGGAGTCATTGTTCTTGTTGTTGTTAGTATGGCTGTTAGCCATGTGCTGATGCCGTGTTCTTCTGGACTTGTTGAATCCGTGCTATTCTTTCAGGCAGAATGAAAAAGTCTCTAGCGCACAGTGTTCATAAGATACACATTATGTACAACGTTGTTTATTGGAGAAGGCTAAACAAAACAACACCATACAGTACGCTGTATTACACTTCAGCACAAGCTCAGCAAAAACACTACACTACAATACAAAAGTTATAGGACAGACAGTGTAGAAAAGGCCCGACCTTTGTGTGCCCGTCATCTCAGTGGATATTAAGAGGCTTGTTTTTAAAGTGGTTTGTTTTCTAAAGAACTGACTACTACAATATGAGTAGCTCTCATTTCTCTAAGTTTAATCACTACCTTACTGTAATGGCTGCTAGTAGTAAGGTTGTGTGGCTAATCGCTGTTAGAGATACAGGCTCTATATATTTACTGCTGTATGTTTGAGTTAAAAGCGCTATCAGCTCCTACATGAATGTGATATTTATTTACTGTCATTTATAGATCAGAATTTGTCTTTTTGATTGAAATATTTGTCAAATTTCTTGGTTTGAGTTGGGGACCATACTGGAATATGCTCAGGCCAAGTGTTCCCATGATCAGTTTTAGTGTAGATTCCTAGCCAGCGACTCTTTCCATCTGAAACGTCAGTCTTTGCTGTGATGTATAGAATGTATGTAGTGCAGATGTGCACAGAGCCAGTAGATTAAATGTGTAAATTGTACATAAACCGTAACAGCGGCACAGCATTTCCTGTGTGGATGTGAAATTCTTCAGCGCTCCCTCAAACATTCCACTCACCACTTCCTGCCAAATCCATCTGTGTGTGAGTGACCTTTCTGATCCTCCTCCATGTTTAACACAAACACAAGAAAGGGAGACGCACACATTCCTCTAAATAATAATAATGATGATGATGGCAACACTGCAGTCTGAAGGACGCTCTTCGCTCTGCACTGTTACAGAACATGCGCTCTATAAAAGGTCACAGCGGTAAAGAAGCAGACTGCACGGTCACACAGGCTGGAAACACCTTTTCAGATTACGTTGTTAAGTCGGATCGTGAAGAGCTGATGTGCTGTAGTAATGTGTGGTCAGTTTAAATGGATGTATTCTCCTTCACATTCTTAACTGTGATTCATTCCAGAGTATATGGAGACAATCTGTTCTGGTTGTCACAAAAATAAACAGTTTAATTTTACCCTTTCAGAAGCCTACAGCAGTTTAGCCCTGCCCTTCTGCCTACAGCAGTTTAGCCCTGTCCTTCTGCCTACAGCAGTTTAGCCCAACCCATTCAGCCTACTGTGGTTTAGCACTGCCTGTTCAGTCTATGTATGGCAAGCTAGCCCAGCCCTTTCTGCCTACGAACCCCCCCTCCCCCAATCAGAAGAGAGCTCGTTTACACATCAGTTTTACAGGCACAATAACAAAACAGTCTGGTTTAATTGGGCATAAAGGGATAAAACAAGTCATGGAAAAATGAGCAGTGACTGTTCTTCATTTGTAAAGTGGAGCTCAGAAGGGAATCATTAAATACAGAAGATGTTGGAGGAGCAGGTGTCTGAATACTTCTGGACAGGCTGAGAATATACCTCATGTTTATGTGCTAGTATTTAGATCCGAATGTGTTTATGTGCAGAAATCGTGGATGGAAATGTTAAGATGACTCTGGGAATGATCTGGACCATCATCCTCCGCTTTGCCATCCAGGACATCTCAGTGGAGGGTAAGAGTTTATTGTTTCAGGCCTCAGTCCGCGAGTTTCCCAACTGATTCTATATTTGCCGTTATAGCCGCTGGCCTTGTTAGTGGTGATGCAATAGCTGATGTTATCGTACCTGAGGTGTAAAGCTAGACCCGCTTGAACTGGTTTAACAGTGAACCGTTAACTTTCCCACGGTGCTATGGAGGGGCATGCGAACAGCATGTTCAGATTTGTTGTTATTGTTATAATTAATGATTGCAAAAGTCCAGATTCTGTGCACTCTCCGTTTCCATAGTATGCACAGCGTAGAGCTCTCTTTAGGCCTGTACTTCAGGGGTATGAATCCATGAAGTTACAGTTAATTTGGGTTTTGCCTTTTAAAGTAGCCTGAGAATTGATTTGCATTCCTTTTGAATCCTTGTTTGCAGAAACCTCCGCTAAAGAAGGATTGCTACTGTGGTGTCAGAGGAAGACTGCTCCATATAAAAACGTGAACGTGCAGAACTTCCACATCAGGTACTCGAGACAATCATTTCCATGCTTCCACACACTTACAAGCACTTCCATACTCTCCCAACCACTTCGGAGCACCTCTAAATTCTTCCTAGCTCTTTTAAACACTTTCAAGCACCTCCAAACAGATTCAAGCACTCCTTCAGGACACCACAAATACAAACAGCCCTGCTTGGGAATAAACCTCAGCAACTACTAACACCGCTAATGTTTTTTTTAATTATGTATTTCGATCCTTTAAAGTGGGAGTTCATGTTTTTATTGCATGCAGCTGAATGTTCAAACTGGCCTGTGAATTCAGAGCAAAAGCTTCAGAAACGAAGGTGCGGTTTGTGTGCAGTTCTGATTGATGAATAAGAATGATGTTTGCTGGGGCTCATTCAGTCCAGTGGTACAGACTATACAAACAGATATAAATCCATAAATACTGTTACTGCAGAGAGTTTTGCATAAACACTTTTATCAGCCTCTCAGTGTAATTTGCATGAGGAGCTATAACGTGAGCTATTTGAAAGAATCAGCAGCTGACTGCCCTACACATGCACTGATTGTCACTCAGCATTTGACTGAGATATTACACTGTCCATTTATCAGTTAAAAAGCAATAATAGAACTAAATGAAGCCCTCTTTAAGGGCTTGTACTTTGTGATACAAGACTAAAAGAGAGAACTTTAAATCTCACTCTCTGAAACACTGCCTCCTGTTGGTTACCATGTGTAATAACGTTCTTCTCCTGCAGCTGGAAGGATGGCCTGGCCTTCAACGCTCTGATCCACAGACACCGACCCGAACTCATCGACTACGACAAACTGCGCAAGGTCAGACTTGAGACACTTTACATTAAAGCACATTTACACAGGCACTAGTAGAGTGAGCGCAGTGCTCTTCAGTAGACTCCGTTAGTATAAGGGGAAGCCTGTTTGTTAACACACAAGCTCCAATACTGTGTACAATACCTCCGACAAAATGTTGCATAAACCCAGCCAAGTACTTTCTTTTTATTGCATGTACACAAAATCCCTTTACTAATAGGCTGTGATCTTTGTTGCTGCAACAAGTGGTTGCTCTCTCTTACCCACTGAGTGAGGAACATCGAGCCCACTGTCACATCTAACTCTAACATATCACTTAGTCTGTTCAACTTCTGCTAGAGTGTGGCACTCATAAGAACAACTTTTTTAGATTTTGTGATTTTCCATATGTCTGGCACAGCGTGACAATGGTGGCATACTAGTAGAGTAATTATGCCGATTTGTCATGGTTTTTTTGTCATGTTTTCCTAAAACAGCGTACATGCTTGGTCTAAATGTCCAGTTTTAACAGTATTGGTCATCGTTCACTTCAACTCCATGTTAAAATAGGTTTCAATGTCCTCCTGTGTCTCAGTTTAACTCTGAATGAAGCAGAGGTATGGACAAAATTGGATGGACAGTATTTTAAGCCCCCCCCGTCAGTCTATTAATGGGTGAGTGTTTGTATTGATAATGATGTTCATTTGTTCATTTGTTTTTTAGGATGACGCAGTGACCAACCTGAACAACGCATTTGAAGTGGCAGAGAAGTACCTGGACATTCCTAAGATGTTGGACGCAGAAGGTATAAAAAGCTTTATCTGTGATTTTCTTTTTGTGTATGAAATTGTGGGAGGAGTTTTGTGCGTATAGGCCTGGGCGATATCGCAGAACACTTGTAGTTATGGGTTATATCCTCCACCCCACCCACTTCCGGAAAATACGACAGTGTTGACACTTCAGTAACATCAGCTTACATTTTTCCAATTGAATGCAATATGCTTTTCTGTAATATCATTAGTGATTTTAGAAGAACATGTGCCAACTACGTCTTTGAGTAATGGATTTGGAGCGGTGTTGATGGCTCTTTTATAGCACTCATTAGGCACAAGGCATGAAACTCCTTGGACAGGCTGCCAGTGCATCACATATACACGTGTGTGTGTGTGTGTATATATATATATATATATATATATATATATATATATATATATATATATATATATATATATATATATATATATATATATATATATACAGGGGTTGGACAATGAAACTGAAACACCTGTCATTTTAGTGTGGGAGGTCTCATGGCTAAATTGGACCAGCCTGGTGGCCAATCTTCATTAACTGCACATTGCACCAGTAAGAGCAGAGTGTGAAGGTTCAGTTAGCAGGTAAGAGCACAGTTCTGCTCAAAATACTGCAATGCACACAACATTATGGGTGACATACCAGAGTTCAAAAGAGGACAAACTGTTGGTGCACGTCTTGCTGGCGCATCTGTGACCAAGACAGCAAGTCTTTGTGATGTATCAAGAGCCACGGTATCCAGGGTAATGTCAGCATACCACCAAGAAGGACGAACCTCCATCAACATCACGTAGTGACCTGGCCACTATCCTGCAAGAAGAATGGCTTAAACTCCCTCTGACCACTGTGCAGGACGCAGTATATGTCATTCCCAAGACGAACTGACGCTGTATTGGCGCAAAAGGAGGCCCTACACCATACTAATAAATGATTGTGGTCTAAAACCAGGTGTTTCAGTTTCATTGTCCAACCCCTGTATATGTGTATATATATGTATGTATTTATTGCCATATCGCCCAGTTGTCGTAATATCTGTCAGTGTTGTCAAATATACATAAAACCTTTCCAGTAGACCTTTCTCACAGTCACTGCGTCATCAGATACTTATGTTCAACACCACCTCACACAGCCCCAAAGGAAGACACCAAAGAAACCTGGAGCCTACTGTGCTTTGTTTTAGAGGAGAAAAGGTCCACCAGGTTCCTCTCACTCAAACCTTAGCAGCATTAGAGTCCCATAAACACCACAGCTAGCTAGCCCAGAGACAGAGCATCACGCTGCTGCATTAAAGTAAAACACTCACCGACATCCTGCAAGACTGGACAAATGCCAGTGAATAAACATTTATCTTTGGGATGAACATCTTTTAATAAAAAGGAGACATAATTACAAGAGACATGCGACATGCCCAGCATTTCAGCTGAGGTTACATTCCTAAACTTGACCTAGTGGAAACTCTGGCGAGTCTGTTTAATTGAATTATTGGTGTGTTTAGAATCGGACAGTACTCTCAGGCATTGTTTACAACATGACCAGAAGCTACTTAGCCCTACTTCTTACTCTTCCAAAGTAATAAACGCAGACGTGTGAGAATGGTCTATCAGCTGTGAGGTTTTTGTTCATATGTACCCGAACTAAAATCATGTCACTTGATCCGCGACTGAAGAATTACAGATGTTAATGCACGCCTATGTCCATCAGTTTGTGAGAAGATTATCATCTTTTCAAACGGCTTCATCTTACCTGTCAGTCTTCACTGATCTCAACCCGTCACCCAGGCCTGGCATGTGTTTGTTGAAGTCTGAGTGATCATCACTTTACCGCTTTACCCAGGAATAACCTCTGTCTGCTGTGTTCAGTGAATGTTTCTCCGCTGTAAACTGGGATTGTTTGTTTAGGCTGGTGTCTGTGAGCAGTGTTGGTGAGCAGTTCATAGAAAACTGTCTCTCCTCCAGTCCGACTGCAGGAACAGTACACCTGGGAGACACCTGGCTCATGGGAATTAAAGCAGTAATGCCAAATTCAGATTCCTCCGATTTTACCCTCAAATGTGATCACTCAGCCAAGACATGTTTACTGTCTGAACTGGAATTCTATAGCACCGTAGCTGCAAGACTGATATGGACAACAAGTGACGTACCAAGTAGCATGGTACCAACTGCACTATACCTAATGTATCTCACACTCAAAGTTTTAGGGAAGTTGTCAGCTTCTAGTTTTTTTGGTCAGCCTTGAATGCGACAGCTGTTACGTTCACATCCTCCCCCACCTCCCTTGGCCAGAAGGAGATCCCTGCACAATCCAGCTCTGCTTAATTTTAGACACTGCATTCACCATGCCAGAACCATGTGACCTCGTCTGACAGAACCGACACATCCCTTTAAATAAAACCAAATGGATTCTGTTGTGGGGCTTTGGCATACCGGAGCAGTGTATATGCAGCTTCAGAATTAGACGCAGGCGAATGTACAGTTGCTGCATCTTTTAAAATGGAAAGGAAGACTATAGTAAGAACAAGGTGGTGAATCTGTCCAGTTAAGGTGGACTGCTAAATTCTAATCAAAAGGCTGGCAAATAGGAACCTGAATTTACAGGCGTCTGAGGCGAGTGTGTGATGATTTAGGCATGTAGCTTTAGCATGTAGCACCATGCTATTTGCTGAGGTATAAGCTTCTACTGCTTGTTAGATACATTAGCATCGTGGCTCCAGTTCTAAAAATAAAGGAGTCAGACATGTACTGACTGATAGACAGCTTTTGTTGGGAGAAAGGAATCTTGTGGAATCTAATTTCTAACCCGGGTTATTGCTTTAAAGTGTCCATGATGGCCAGTTTTCAGAAATGACCCCAGAGTCCTCGGTCCAGTCTGTTTGTGTCCACGTACCTGTCCTGCCTTGTTGTGTGTTTGTCCTGCATGTTTGTGTGCATGTATATAATGTGTGTTTTTCTGCAGACATTGTGAACACAGCTCGTCCAGATGAGAAGGCTATAATGACCTATGTGTCCAGTTTCTATCACGCCTTCTCTGGAGCTCAGAAGGTACCCCATCGCTACCAATGACCCCAAATTAACCCTAAATCACCCCAGAACCTCTGTCTGGCATGGCTTTTTTTTCTCCTCCCTCTTGGGTGATTGTGCAGGGCTCCTTCTCCTCCATCTCTTTCAAAGTGGGCGTGGTTTGGCTGGTACAGCCATGGAGCCAATCAGATTTCTTCTTGCGGGTCACCTGACCTCTAAATCACACTTGCTTCCCTGAGCAGGAGCACGCAGATTCTGGGTTGCTTTGCTTCACCAACGCTTCTTTTCTCTCTCTTTCTCTTCTCTCTCTCCATCTCTCCCTCTCTCTCTCTTTATTTCTGTCTCTCTCTCTCTTTATTCCTGTCTCTCTCTGTGCTGGCTGTGCTGTAGATATCGTGGGTACTCTGCGGCCGGATGAGAAGGCCATAATGACGTATGTCTCCTGCTTCTATCATGCCTTCTCTGGCGCACAGAAGGTGAGGAACTCTTTGGGCCTGACCTTTGACCTCTGCAAGGAGGTGTGGTCATTCTGGCTGAGGTCAGGCCAGCTTTTACCGCAGCCAAACTGCTACACACCTGCAGCTCACCTGTGTCAGAGATTCAGGGCCAGATACAAGGGCTGGTATAACAGTGAATACGTGTGAAATGCAGGACATAAATTATGTTAGCGCGCTTGTCCAGTGCATGAAGTAGCAGAACCACAGAACTGCTTTTCCACTGAACCTCGGCATGAAATACATATGATCGTTTCAGCTCTTAAGCAGGTGGAAAATGGACTAGAATTAGAACTGTAAGTCCTTCTGATTCTTGTTGAAGTCTCGTTTTTAAATGTCCTTAAGAAAAACCCTGCTCATTGTGGACAAGCGCATCTGCGCATTATAGCTGATGACGCCATTCTGTACATACAGTAGTGATGCCACTTGAGTGGTCACCCTGTTTTGAATCGTTGGCAGTGATGTAAACATCTTTTAATGCAGGGGTCCTGGCAAGACCTTTCATTTGTTAGTGTCTGTATAATAGTTGAGAGTACCAGGTGTTAGCTTGTGCATGAGTTGTTCATCATATTATCAAAAAGTCATTAGCAAGGTTAGCCAGTGGGATACCTTTATAGTTGATTGTGTCTTTCAGTAGGAAAAGCCATTTAACTCAGAGGACGACTGTGGGGACGGCAGCAGTAGAGCACCCTCTGCTGGCTGTACCAGAGACTAATCTGAATTTCAGGGAGCAAAGCCAAAAGTCAGTACACTGTTCTGAAACTGCCTGGTTTCATCTCTGAGAAACAGTCGGGGTGGATTTTATTTTCAGTGTTCAGTACTGATGATTGTTACTGCATTTCACAGTTGACTTTCTTTTTGGTTTTTCACTGTTACGACCGCTTTACCATTTGGCCCTGAATCTTCTACAAACGGCTCAACAAACTCCTTCCTTCAGATTATAAACTGTCCTATAAACCTGAAGTTTGTTCTCTGGGTTTCCCACCATGCATTGTACCTCAGCGGCTCCTTCTAATTAAACAAGCTTTCTAAATGTACAGCTGTTATGAAATGATATGAATAATGGTTTTCTATACACTATCAGTGTTTAATGTAGACCCAATCAATAAAAATGGATTAACCAAACGTTTATACTGTATGAGAATTATAAACTTTACTGGACAAACGTAACGAATCAGTATGAGAGTATTATAATATGAGTTGTGGGTGTGATGTGGAGGGAAAAGCTGTGGTATAACACTTACTGGGAAATCTTCACTGTTATTCATGTAAAATATATTTAAAGTTTGTTGTCCCAATTTACATCCTGCCCACCGGTCTGAGTCACTTTTTGTTTCTGAAATAGTTTCAGCTCTTAAGCAGGTGGAAAATGAATTAGAACTTTTAAGTTCTCCTGGTTCTTGTTGGAGTCTTGTTTTTCAGTGTCCCCTATGGACAAGCAGACTGTAACACGCATCAGACTGAAAAACAAAAGCGTTGATATTTGCTTTATAGCCTTCTATAGCTGTTTCTTAAAATGTGTTATAGTTGTAAGTCATTTTGAAGAAACTACAGGTTAACTCCGCCTGTTAAGCCTTCAGCAGTTTAGCTCCACCCACTCAGCCTGGAGCAATTCGGCCCAAAGCAGTTTAGCTTGGCCATTGCCACTGAAGTTGTAAGGGGTGTTTCAGCACATACTGCTTTTTGAATAAGACAAAATAGAGAACAGCCAATCAGAGCAGAGCTAATTTTGATATATACTGTAATATATATTCTATTTTGATATATAGTGAAATATAAGGCAAAGGGGTCTAAGTTCAGGTCAGTGGTGTAATGTTTCTGACTTAGCCGGTGGGCTTCATGTGTAATGGGACTAACGCTGTGTGTATGTTTATTTACTGTTCTATGCTGTGATGTTGCTGTTCCTGGTCCAGTGTTATTCTGATAGAAAGATGGTCATTCTGTGTATTTCAGTGTTTAGTTAAAGCTGTAGGACTCCTGAGGAGATCCGCGTATGGTGGTACTCTCGATCAGAATGCCTCGTTTGTGTTTCTAAAATACAGCATGCAGTTTATCCCTAAATGCACACAGTTTGGAGTTTAGCGTCCACTTTACTAATGCTGGAGTAAGCATGCTACATCACGCCTGTCAGATTGACACTATCTGAGAGTGAACGGTCAGCGGTGTGAAGCCTGTGATGCGTTTGGTCACTCAGGCAGAGCGAGTGTGTGATTATTCACTCTGAGTGTTGAGAGTGTAACTGTAATGCTGACTGTATGCCGGCAAACTGGCACACACACGAAAGCTGCATGAAAGTGGCATCGGATTAATTTTCAACTGAATTGTCGAAGTTTAGCTGGAACCTGCACAACTTCAGGAAGTAGCCAGTCAGAATGCAGATAGATCATACGATATTTTAGCTGAATGATTTTAGTTAGAAGATCTTGTAGATGAGAAAATAAAAGATGGTTGTTGGGTTTTTGTGGTTAACAGTTAGCTGAAAGGAGAACTCTCATTTATCAGAAAGCAACCTATAATTCCATGGTGCAAAATGGCAACTTCAGAGACTCATTTCTTTACTGTGGTAGTGATGGGAATCAGAAGTCAGCATGTCTACAGCACAAATACAGCCATACTATTCATTCTCTCAATCCACCTGTAAACCTACACGTGTTTAATATGGAATGATGAAAAAAGAGTGGAAATTGGAAAAAAGAAAACTTTGGGGACCATTGTGCTTCACAACACTGCAGGTCTTCCATAAAAACCTAGTGTGGGCGCTATTAGAGGTGGATGTCTGGTTCCTGTCACCACCACTGTGAACAATTCTGGCCTCTGCAATTTCTCTATTTTAGACCAAACCATTCGCAGTGACTAAGATTGTGGAGGAATTTTAGGAAATTTGTGGAGTTTTACTTTTAGGTAGGTAATGTTATCGTGGCAGGAGTTTAAGTGGCAGTGTGATCGTATTTGTTGTGTTGTTCTCCTCTAGTGTGATCTACCCAGAAAGGTATAATTAGGTTTTTTTTTTTAAAGCGCCACATAGTCCAAATTTTGGGGTAACGCATGTCGGATATGATTTAGTTTAGCAGCAGTGCTAGCCACTAATGTTGCTAACTGGTGTAATTGAATGTGTTGCATGGGTCTTGTGAGAAAGTTGTGTGTGCGGTCAGCTTGAAACACAAACCTTCCACACAAACAACAGATGAATGCAGCAGACAGGCGGCAGATTGCTCTGTGGAAAATGTTTTGATCATACTGCAGGTCACTGTTGCAGTTTTTTTTGCTCTTTGTGATTACGTGTTTGTTTACATGGTACTGAGATCGCTGTTGTGTGATAGGCTGAGACGGCGGCAAATCGGATCTGTAAGGTTCTGGCTGTCAATCAGGAGAACGAGCACCTGATGGAGGACTACGAGAAACTGGCCAGTGATGTGAGTATTGAGCATGCATGTTGAAATTGAGACTTGGTGTAATGTGTTGTCTGAGAATCCTCCAGGTTTACATGTATATCTGTACACCTCTGATTTATTAACTCGACTCAAGCTGGTTATAATACAGTACGTCTCTGTAATTCTTTACAAACAGCAACTGTCCTAACAATAGCCAATTAATCCATGTAATGATGTCTATTTATTATGTGCCCAGATGCTCACACTTCAACTAACACTAGTCTGTCTGTCTGTCTATGTAGCTGTTGGAATGGATCCGCAGGACGATCCCTTGGCTGGAGAACCGAGCTCCAGAGAAGACAATGGCGGAGATGCAGCAGAAGCTGGAGGATTTCCGTGGTTACCGTCGGGTCCACAAACCTCCCAAAGTCCAGGAGAAGTGTCAGTTAGAGATCAACTTCAACACACTGCAGACCAAACTGAGGCTCAGCAATCGGCCGGCGTTCATGCCTTCAGAGGGACGCATGGTGTCGGTGAGAGACACTCACACATGTACCTATACATGGAAATGTAGTACCTGTATGTAATAATGTGTAGTTTAATCAGAAGAAATTGCTCCGCAGTTTGTAGAAATCGTTTGTTTCTGACCGGGTTTGTCTGTGAACTTCCTTTGTTAATGGGTCTCTCTCTTCGCACCGGTTAGGACATTAATGGAGCGTGGCATAATCTGGAGGGAGCAGAGAAAGGTTATGAGGAATGGCTCTTGAATGAGATCCGCCGGCTGGAAAGACTCGACCACCTCGCAGAGAAATTCCGCCAGAAAGCCACCATCCACGAGAGCTGGACCGACGGTAGACACACACATCTTGTCACTGTGTATATACTACCAGCTGGCCTTTACACTGAGTGTGCATTTCAGGATGTACTGACCTTCAGAACCTGTGAAGATCCCTGTGAAGGGAATGTTAAGAATCCCCACCAGGCACTTGAGCTAGATTGAATTCTACACATGGTTATGTGCTGCATGATATTTGCTTTATTTACTGAAGGCTGATGGTGTATGTGTTATGTGTAGGTAAGGAGGCTATGCTGACACAGAAGGACTATGAGACAGCATCTCTATCTGAGATTAAAGCTCTGCTGAAGAAACATGAAGCCTTCGAGAGTGACCTCGCAGCTCACCAGGACAGAGTGGAACAGATCGCAGCCATCGCTCAGGAGCTGAAGTGAGGGAAATTCTAGAGAAACATAGCGAGTTAGAATTTTCACAGTGGTGATGGGAACTAATCTCTGAATAAAATCACGATTATGCTACCTATAATCTGAGGTGTTATATTCATGTATAGAAAATATTATGTTTTAAAAACTTATTTTTATATCCCCCAAGTACTTTTATTTACTGTGGTGGGTTAGGAGGAGAGAGGGGTGGAGAGGGAGAATGAAAGAGAAGAGAAAATGGGGTTTTGTTTGTTTGTCTGGTACTGTAGCTGCACTGTGCTTGTTTTTGTTACAGTGAACTGGACTACTACGACTCTCCCAGTGTGAACGCTCGCTGTCAGAAGATCTGTGAGCAGTGGGACATTCTGGGTTCCCTCACACAAAACCGCAGAGAATCTTTGGAGGTACGCACCCATCTGGAGAACCCTTTGATTCAGACTGAGACACTGTTCTGTATACTATGAGTAAATCTGTTTCTCTGCTGCAGAGGACAGAGAAGCAGCTGGAGTCCATTGATGAGTTATACCTCGAATACGCCAAAAGAGCAGCACCGTTCAACAACTGGATGGAAGGAGCTATGGAGGACCTGCAGGACATGTTCATCGTCCACAATATCGAAGAAATCCAGGTACAACAGTCCTGAGGACTTGCTGACATTGCCTAGCTGCCAATGCTGGCAGCTTATTAACTCTAGCCACCTCTAACAAGACCTTCCTGCCATAAGCTACCAGTGGCTGCCAATTTAAAAAAAGCACCAGATGCCATACTGGCTGCTATGGGCTGTCACGGACTGCCACTTATCACTAGCTGCCACTAATCACTGGCTACCACTGAAATGCTCAGACTATGTCTAACCAGCCACTCACTGTAAGTTATTCCCATTAGCAGTTAGTAATAGGCACCAAATGCAGCTAGCTGCATACGTGAGCATCTTTTGTATTATGGTTTCCTAATTTCAGGTCTCTGGAAGGAAGTGTTTGGGTTTTTTTGTGTCATTTGTTGTCACCAACAATCCTCTCTCGTCTCTCCTCTGTGCAGGGTTTAATCACGGCTCATGAACAGTTTAAGGCCACTCTGCCTGAGGCTAATAAAGAGCGGGAGGCCATCCAGGCCATCCAGGCTGAGGTGCAGAAGATTGCACAGTACAACGGCATCAAGCTGGCCGGAACCAACCCATACACCACCATCACCCCAGGCAGCATTGACAGCAAGTGGGACAAAGTATGTTTATTTGTAGCAGAAGGATCCTAGTCAACTCCAGCATGATTTCATTTTACTGTGGTCCAAACGCCTTTAAACTTTAACGTTAAATTAACTTGTAGTCATTATAAAACCTAGAATAAATAAACATCATGTAATTGAGTGAAGGAAGATCAGCAACGTTGTTATTATTATTGTATCAGTCATATAGTTATCATTATTCAAAAGATAATTTATCATAATTCAAAATATGATATGATAGGCATGGTGTTCATGCCTGGGTGAGTAATTGTACATGTGCTGTTTCAGAGTTTGATGTGTGTTTTATGTTTTTTGTATATAAATTTGAGTAAATCTTTTAGAGAAGTATAGTAAAACCCATACTGCTTGCAGGTGCAGAAGTTGGTGCCTCAGCGTGACCAGGCTCTGCAGGAGGAGCTTGGCCGCCAGCAGTCCAACGACCATCTCCGACGCCAGTTTGCTAACCAGGCTAACATCGTGGGACCATGGATCCAGAACAAGATGGAGGTCAGTCTGCAGTTATCTCTGCAGTTATAGCTGTCCTAGCAGGACACACAGTACTTCTTAGGTGACGCAGTAGAACCCATATCAGCCCCTACAGTTAAAAGTCATTATACATAATTACCAGTCAATTACTTCTTCTTGCATTTAGCTGGAACAGTAGCTGCTTGTAGAACAGAAGTGCTCAAACGTTTTTTGTCATGGGGCAACTAAGCCACTGACCACTGTTGACCACTGGTCACTTGAAATCCACATGCCTAAATGCAAGAATTGTTGTCTAACAGTGGGTGAGACTGAATATGCACACCCACTCGTTACGTGGCAGGCAATTATTAAATGTTTATTTGTTTAGCCTTCGTCTTCTGTTTTGCACAGTGCTATATGTCAATATTGCTGTTCAGAATTTCGATTCATCCAGCTCTGATTTAGAAAACAGCTTGGGGAAAGTCTGGAAGTTGGAACTTGTACAGACTTGATAAGTAATTTGTGGCTATTGTGTCTGTGTTTGTCCGTGTAGGAGATCGGGCGGATATCTATAGAGATGAACGGAACTCTGGAGGATCAGCTGACCCACCTCCGTCAGTACGAACAGAGCATCATCGAATACAAACCCAACATTGACCAGCTGGAGGGAAATCATCAGCTCATCCAGGAGGCTCTCATATTTGACAACAAATACACAGCCTACACCATGGAGGTACCTACAGATTCTCTCTGTTTACACCAGGGATGGAGAGTATGAGGGACAGAATGGTCATATGCAAACATAGACTATGGATTGGAATATTCTGATATGGCTGTATGGAAATACTCAGCACTGCAGTTCTTAAGTGCCTGAGTAAGAGTAGCTACGCTCTTGATAAAAAATGCTGCCCTGATAATAGTAATAATATTTCTGTTGCATTGCACAGCTCATTGATAGTTTGTTCATCCCAAATCTTACTGTAACTGATAAATACTCGGCGTAGTTTGACAAATAAAGTGATCAAGTACGTCAAATACATGTGCTATTTTATAAAACAATGTCCTGAACAGGAAATTAAACGTTCTTTCTGTTTTTCTCTATGTAGCACCTGCGTGTGGGCTGGGAGCAACTCCTGACCACCATTGCTCGCACCATCAACGAGATTGAGAACCAGATCCTGACCAGAGATGCTAAAGGCATCAGCCAGGAGCAGCTGCATGAGTACCGCACCTCCTTCAACCACTTTGACAAGGTCAGGCATGCGTTAGTCATATGTTAGTCATGCATTAGTCATTCAATAGCCATGCGTTAGCCAAACTTCAGCCATGCGTTAGCCAAACTTCAGCCATGCGTTAGCCACGCTGTAGCTTTGTAGTCATGCATTAACACTAGCCACATAATCATATATTAATCATGCGAAGTATTAGCCTTTTAGCCATGTGTTAGCCTCTGACCCATACATTAACAACGTGTTAAATGCGTTCGCCATGCCTTAGCTATGCAGTCATGCTTTAACATTAGCATTAGCCATTTAGCCTTGCATATATTATGCTTTAGTCACTAACCCATGCATTTAGCAGGCATTAGCAAAGAATTGGCTATATAGCCATTCATTATCATCTTAGCAGTGTTTGGAACTGGGTTTATGGTGTGTGGATTGGGATGGATTAGGTTACCTTGTGTAGAAATAAAGTGCAGTGAGACATACAGGGGCGAACTGAGCCTCACTCTTCATCTCCACCTCACTCCGTAACCATCTCACACACTCTTCATTCATATCCACTCATTCTCTTAATCAGAGTGATCATGTTCAGAGGAGTGAAAACAGGCGTGCGACTGTTTCTCTGTTATGATTTACTGCATGTGTTTCCATTATTTTGTCCATCATGCTATTTGTTTTTGTTCTGACATCCATCCTCCTGTTTGTCTCTCCCGTTCTGTTCGGTTTCCACTTGCATTCCACCCCATGCATGTCGTGCTGCTGTGATGTCATGGTTGCACCCACCTCCATCCATTCCACGTCGTTGTGATTGGTCCGCCCCCACGTGATCTCACATGTGATTGGTCGACTGCAGGACCACAGTGGCGCTTTAATGGCCGAGGAGTTTAAGGCGTGTTTGATCAGCCTTGGTTACGACGTGGAGAATGATAAACAGGTATGAGAGCCAAGCGGAGAAAAGGAGGGATGGACTTCTGTGCGTTTTGGTGTTTTTGGCTGCTGAGTACACACAACTCTCATCCGTCTGTTCCTCACTTAATCACTGTACTGCCTGCCGCTCGCCCCCAAGTGCCCCCCGCTGGCCGGCTCAGAGTGTCGCTTGGTTGTGACGTCTCTCTTAATGCTGCTTTTTCTTTTTGTTTTCTTTTGTCATCCTGCCATAACTGTTCTCCTTCATCTGTACATTCCTGCATACCCCCTCTGCTCTATCTCTTTTCTCCTTCTCTCTCTCTTTCTTTTCTCCTTCTCTCTCTCTTTCTTTTCTCCTTCTCTCTCTCTCTTTCTTTTCTCCTTCGCTCTCTCTGTCTTTGTCTCTCTCCCTGTCTCCCTCTCTAATAACTGTTCCGCTTGCCCTCCTCATCTGTTTCTTTGCTTTCTGGCTGCATCCCTCCATTCCTCTTCCCTTCTGTTATCCCTTCATCCTGCGTGGTTCAGAAGCGTACGGGGATCATGGACTCGGACGATTTCCGCGCTCTGCTCATTTCCACTGGGAACAGCCTGGTACTGCTCTAACTCAACCTCTCTCTACCACTGGCTTTCTCTCTATCTTTCCCTTTAGTTTCTTACTTTTCTTCCTACTTTGGATTTTTGTTACTTAGCTATCTTTATTTTTCTAGTCTCTTTTGGTTTTTCTTTTGCTTTATTTTTATTTTTGTATCTTTTCTCTTCAGTCCTTTATTATTACTTGTATCTCAACTGTTCTCCTTTTCCTTTTTTTTTATTTAATCTCCCTTTTAAATAATTATGAAAAAAAGAATGTGGATCTCTATTTTTATTCCAGCTTTCCCCCCTTCTGTTCTGTCTCATGATTTCTGGTTTTCCTGCTAATCGCTCTCATGCTCCTCCTTACTGTTTGTTTGTTTGTTTGTTTGGTGAGTTGTTACAATATTTAAATATGTATCTGTCTAGTAAATGATAGGATCTGTTTTTGGATCAGTTGATTAAGTTAATTTGGATGATGGTGATGTTAGAGTGGTTCAGAGTATTTATTGAGCAGGTCTTCTTAATCCTAGTCCTGGAGATCTTCCACCCTGGAGAGTTTAGATCTAACACATTCTAATAGTCAGAATACACTCTAATGTTCAGATGCCTCTGAAGGTCTTCAGTTGTGTTTAATTATGGGTGGAGCTAAATTCTGCAGGCATCTCCAGGACCAGAATTTAGCATCTCTGTGTAAGTAAACGGGGTCAGTTCTGCTTCCTCCTGGTCTGGGTTGACCTCCTGATGCTTGTTCCCAGGGTGACGCCGAGTTTGCTCGTATCATGGGCATTGTTGATCCGAACAACAGTGGCGCGGTGACCTTCCAGGCCTTCATTGACTTCATGTCCCGGGAAACGACAGACACAGACACTGCCGATCAGGTCATCGCTTCCTTCAAAATCCTGGCTGGAGATAAGGTGAGTTCATTTCCCCATGAAGGTGGATAATATTTCTCTCAGTCTTTCATACAGAACACAGTCCCAAATCAACATCCACTCTTCCACTCTAGTAACTCTACTATAGTAACAGCACCTCTCATTAGTCGTCGACACCCCATTGAGTGGTGCGATGAGAAATGGTTCTGGCTTTTGGTGTGGTGGGTGGTCACCATATCTACAACATGAATTTTTAATCACTGCCCAAACACACCTGTGACCCTACGTGTCTCCTAGTTTTTATGTCCTCGCTGTCCAAAGAAAAACAAAGTACCTCCAAAATGAAAAACCCTTGTTTATTTTAATGTAAGTTAATGTGAAGACATTTTATTGGAAGTAGGTTTGGAGCACTTCTATTGGTCCATTCATCATGGCCTCTTTACACAATACTTAGAACAGCTGCTGTTTAAATTCTGAAGAAAATTAAAAATTGCAAAAACGTACTTGCAAAAAAATGACCAGACAGTTTTGGTATGGATTGGAACAATCTCACAAGCACTCCACGATGAAAGGATTTAAAGCTGAAAAATTCCTGTTATTCTTCACCTTTTGAGAAATGTGAAGTTGAAAAAAAGGTGGAATATCTTAATATATGCTTTCACAGTAGCTCAGCATATTGCAGTCATAAGCGTTATTAATAAGCGTTATTGATTTGAAGTTGTGCGCAAGTTTCTGCCATTTCAGATATTATAAACTTAAAAGAATGGTGTGTGTGTGTGTGTGTGTGTGTGTGTGTGTGTGTGTGTGTGTGTGTGTGTGTGTGTGTGTGTGTGTGTGTGTGTGTGTGTGTGTGTGTGTGTGTAATTTATTTACAATGTCTCTCCTTATGTCAACTCTGTCTCTATCTGTCTCTTTCTCGCTCTGTTTCCCTCCCTCTTTCTCTCTCTCTCTCTCTCTCTCTCTGTGTCTCTCTCTCTCTCTCTCTCTCTCTCTCTCTCTCTCTCTCTCTCTCTCTCTCTCTCTCTCTCTCTCTCTCTCTCTCTCTCTGACTGTCTCTATCTCTTTGCCTCTCTCTGCCTTTTCCTGCCTTTCTCTGTAGAACTATATCACAGCGGAGGAGTTGCGGCGGGAGCTGCCCCCAGATCAAGCAGAGTACTGCATCAGCCGCATGGCGCCATACACCGGGCCGGACGCTGTGCCCGGAGCGCTGGACTACATGTCCTTTTCCACCGCTCTCTATGGAGAGAGCGACCTCTAAGGCCCAAATCTTTCTCTTCTCTCTCTCTCTCTTTTTCTCTCTCTCTCTCACTGCCCTCCCACACACGCTCCAACCCTCTGACCATGCTGCACAGGTGAGGGCAGCCCACCTGTACATTTTGAGTCGGGGGCGACGCCGTGGGGGAGAGGAGAGGAAGAGCTGCAAGCGGGACTTTAAAGCACACCTGAGGGGGCAGGGTCCAGATACAAGGGGGTGGGTTGTGGGCGGGGCATGTACCTGGCAAGGCTGGTGGATTTTGTGGGTGCAGGCGGTCAGGGTAGTCCGGGCAGTCAGCGCAGGATTTGATTTGATACAAGCTCACAGGCCTGCAGACTTTATTATTAATATTATTATTATTATTATTATTATTTTGTTGTTTTCTTTTTTCTTGTAGTCCTGGATGATGAACTAATGAGAAAATCAGTTATGTTAGTCTTTAATTAGTTTAAGATTTCTCACCAGCAGAGTAAACATATTGAATCAGATGAGCAGTCGGCCCTCCATCTGGCAATTAATGAGTAAATAAATAAGTTAGTAAGTAAATAAACATAACGCTGAAATAGTTCAATCAAAATTTAGCATGAAGGTGGTGCTTGTAGAATCTGGGGTTCCTTGCCTTGTTTTCAATCCCTGAATATTCACGTACACAAACAGAGCCTCTTATCGAGCGCAGAGGGTGCAGGCTAATACAGCTTTCATGCTAATCAGTTTAATGCTAATTAGTTTTGTTGTTGCCTGGGGTTGGGGGGGCGGGAGCGGTGGGGGTTTGGGGTGATATTGATGAGTGATTGATAAGTGACGATTGATGATCTGATCAGCCAGTTGGTGGTGTCAGTAGAAGAATATAAGTCTAAAGAACGGTTAACAGAAGATTTTTTTGGAGGGAAAATTGTGAGAGACTCACATATTGGGCCCTCTGAGCTGCAGCGCTGGATCTCTGGTATCTAACCTCAGCTTTTTTCCCATTTCTACTTTTATTATTATTTTTATTTGTATTTTTTTCCAGCAGTTCTGAGTTGGTGGGTTTCTGTGCTGTACATACTTATTATTCCAGTACACAAAATATAAACAGAAGCGGTTTAATAATGAATGACTCACAGAGAACAGTTCAGGGTGAACGAGCAGAGTGCTGTAGATGGGTTTGAAAAGCTAACCGTTGGGATTTTAGTCTCTTTTTTTTGGGCTCAGTAGGTGGCGCTATATCTATACTCTGTATCTAAGCACAAAACTTATTTACAGCTTCCCTTATTAATCACATCTGCTTCAGCCAGTGTGAATATAACCGACAGAATAATGATTAAGGAAATAGTTCTGATTATTTGGCATAAATAATTAACTGCTTAATTGAATTTTGAAGTTGATCGAATGAAGATAACAACTGTTCTTGCAGTTGAAAACGTATAAATAAATAAATAAATAAATAAGGAAATAACATTAATTAGAGCCTGTAGAGGCTCCTGGTCTTAATGAACATTCCATCATGTCTTAATTAAAAATTCAAAATTACTGCTTAATAATCTATGCAATCATTTATTCCAACATCATCAACGGATGCTGAGAGTCAGACTGTAACAGGAGACGTTGAGCTGAAGTGACGGTGTAGTGATGGTGTGTGCAGTGAGGGGAAGGGAGGGGTGGGATGGGGTGGGGGGGGTTATTAACCACACTTGGACCAAACGCCTGCTCTTTATTCTGCCAGGAGGAAAAGCATTTGGGGTTGTGATTATTTTTTTTCCTTTTTTTGTACTCTTTAATATCAGACCTTATCTGCTGTACTGGAAACTGCTTTCTGTCTCAACAGTGAAAAGTGAGTTTCACATGCACACATAAAGTTTCCTTATAAAATAAACCGCTCCAGTGAGTCTGTCTTCCTTCGGCGTGTGTGTGTGTGTGTGTGTGTGTGTGTGTGTGTGTGTGTGTGTGTGTGTGTGTGTGTGTGTGTGTGTGTGTGTGTGTGTGTGTGTGTATGTGTGTATGTGTGTATGTGTGTGTGTGTGTGTGTGTGTCAGTGTCATAGCAGAAATATGTTTTTCTTTTTTGGGGGAATAAATGAATGAAGGAGTGTAAAGGCCTACGTGGCAGATACAGTTTCCAAATGTTTGTTCCATGCTTATTATTACATCACTGACGACAGACTTACTTCAAACTGCAGCCTTTCAGTGCATAAACTGTTTAATTAATACAAAGATGAGGTTTTGAGATCTTAAACTCTTACTAGGATTATGTTACGAGCTATTTTGACCCAAGACATTATTCCTCAGTAGGCCCAGGTCCGTCTCTGTTTTTTCAGGCCCTTATACAAATTGTAATTTAAGACGAGAGGAGCATGAGGAAACACTTGCATCACTAACCTTAAAAACCAACTTCGTAGTGGTTGGTGTAGCTCAGCGGATAACACCACTGCCTGCCAGAGAGCCACCACCACATGTGGGAGATTGGGGTTCGAATCCCAGTCTGAGGGACTATGCTGTGCTACATCAATAAGAGTCCTTGGGCAAGACTCCTTACACTACATTGGCCTACCTGTAATCATTAACCTTGTAAGTCGCTCTGGATAAGCGCGTCAGCTAAATGCCACAAATGTAAATGCTACGCCCCACCACTATTCTGGTACATCACCAACTTCCCAGTTTAGGTGAAGTTATAAAAAAAAAAAAAAAAAACAACAACTTTGTAACGGGTTGTGGGGCACTCCAGCAACAATAGCAGTCAGTTGCGGGGAACAACTACAGCTCTATTCTATATTTCTGTTTCTATGCTTACTAATTTAGCTGCACCAAGGAGTGAAATGTCCCAAAGAGCCCCAGCAAATAAACTTATCTTATCCTGTCCATTAGAGGAAAACAGCTGCTCACATACAAATGTAGGGAAAGGTCATGTGTTCATCGTCATCTAGCTAAGCTCCTGTTGGTGGTGCTCATGATAACTAGAGGAGTGGCCCTGGTTTGCCTCAGCGTAAGACTAAAAATAAAGAAAGAGAAGAGTCGTCACCCAGTTGGTACCTCATAGCTCCCAACAGCTACTGCCTGAGCCACAGGATGATGTACAGTTGCTGCAGCACCTTTGTAAATCTGAAAGCTTGCCCAGTTTTGCCCGCGTTTGTTGGAAAGACTGAATTGTTCCTTTTTTCTTGAACTGAAGAAGAGATGAGTAAGATCTCGGAGGAAGAGCGCATTACCAAACTGGAACAGCATATTTCCACAGAACGAACACTTAAACCAAACATTTTGTTTCCATGGATGCTAGGATCAGTGCCACTGTGATAAGTAGGTTAGCGGTCAGCCAACATCGGGACCCCCCGGAAAACAGTGTATTTCACATGCTGGCTGTATTGGATGCCGTTTGAGTTCCAAAGCAAGGTCTTGTCAGGGCATCTCAAAAGGGTTCAGAAAGCTCCAAAACTGTCAGGGGATTTTACTGGGAATAATATCTCACCTGAGTTATTTGCATTGCCTGCAAAAGAACCTTTGTTGTGCTTGCACTATTGTAATACTGCTAGCTGTTAGCCATTAGCCAATGTTAGCAATACCTGTTTGAAAATCCAAACACTGTAATAGCATTCACAGACCGAAGTTGGACAGCTCTGTGTGTAGAGCTGATTTAGTTGGTTATAACTCGATAGACATGATAAACACTAATATACTACAGCTTTGATGCACTATGTAGCCATCTTGGAGCTATCCTAGGCTCTTCTAAGTTTCCAAGAAGAAAATCTGACTTGTGGAGGCGTTTCAGCTGAAACCTCCGACTGGGAACTTCTGACTTCTCTGTTCAAACGGAAGGCACCATAACTACTTCAGTTTTCTGTGTGCTGTTGTTGAGATCAGAAGCGAGTTGTCGGGTCTAGGTAACAGTAAGTACTAGCAAGTATGTACCTAACTAAAGAGCTATCTAAACAGTATGAGGACCCAGCTTATACACAGAGGTTCCTTTATTTTCCTGTCTGTCTCTTTGTACACCAGCTGAGCAGAGCACAGAGAATCAAATTTTTTATGAGCTCACTGGAAAAAAAGGAAAAGACTCATTTTCTTTTTTTTCTTTTTTTTCCCCCCCAGAGTTAGATCATAGGGTCTAAACAGGTGTGTTGAACTGCATCTGGGCATTTTTCACCCTGACCATAGTCACATACAGGGGTTGGACAATGAAACTGAAACACCTGGTTTTAGACTACAATCATTTATTAGTATGGTGTAGGGCCTCCTTTTGTGCCCAATACAGCGTCATTTGGGCAGCCGTGGTTTTATGTTTTTTGGATACAATCCGGGTTAGCACCCGAACATCCCTTTCAGACAGCTTCCTCTTGCGTCCACAGTTAATCCTGTTGGATGTGGTTCGTCCTTCTTGGTGGTATGCTGACATTACCCTGGATACCGTGGCTCTTGATACATCACAAAGACTTGCTGTCTTGGTCACAGATGCGCCAGCAAGACGTGCACCAACAGTTTGTCCTCTTTTGAACTCTGGTATGTCACCCATAATGTTGTGTGCATTGCAGTATTTTGAGCAGAACTGTGCTCTTACCTGCTAACTGAACCTTCACACTCTGCTCTTACTGGTGCAATGTGCAGTTAATGAAGATTGGCCACCAGGCTGGTCCAATTTAGCCATGAAACCTCCCACACTAAAATGACAGGGGTTTCAGTTTCATTGTCCAACCCCTGTATCTTCTAAATAGACACCAGAAGACAATTGAACGTGCTGAATAAGCGCATTCAGTGGCACCTTTACAATATATATTAATAAAGATATGAATAATTGTTTTGTAAATGAAGGTCCGAAAAACCTAAGGCACCTTTTAGTGTTTGTGTCTTGTGAAATCTTTCCAGGACATCAGTGTGGGTTGGGGACGGTACTGCACTTTTCTCAGAGGGTTGATGTAAGGTTGCGTTGATGTAACAGTGACAAAGCGGGAAAAGCTCTTACCTCAGAGCAGAGCATAGAGGGGGGAGTTTACCACATGGATAAATTAGTTGAGGGAATCGGTTCAGTAACATTACAAACGTGCATTTGTACATTTTCTACTCTATTAATCCATATTCATAGCAGTGAGACGATAAATCTTAATAGGGCCGAAATTCTAAAAAGACAGAACAGTTTACAAGTACAGAAAAACTATATGCAAAATATGGTGGTAAAATTCCACATGAGAGTAAGTTACCACCACCTCTACAGAGAACACACAAACACACTGGATCTCATTCAGAAAAGAAACTGGAATTGTGCACTGAATTGTGCAGAAGCATGTAGAGAATGTATTCACCTAATTCAGCTTTACACAGATCCAGCAAACACATGGCTTTAACCAGGACTGCCCTCATTTGTTTTCCTGCTGAAATACTTCGCAGTACAATTATAAAAGAAAGTAAGAATCTTGTAGATTTTTAAAGACGTTTGTTCTCCTGTTGGATGTGGGTTAGGTTGTCTTTCTGGTGGGCTAAATCGCACAGCTCTACTTTAAATGGTATTGAAGACGTAGTATTTGTCAGAATTCTTTTCTGCAGTGTTCCATAATAATGAGATTGGAGTTGTTTAATTGTCCAGCTCTCTGCCAATAGCTAGCACTGACCGGTTGACTTATGGAGGGCACCACTGCCCACTGAAGGTCTGTAATTGCGGTTGTTGGGTCACTCCGCACATGTTGGACAGCTTGTTGGTTCTCTCTCCTTGTGGATTAATGATAATAGTTAATATCCTAATTAGCATTATCATATGGCTACATTTCATTTATAAGCCTTCTTTCCTTTAAACAGTGAATTTGCTGCATTGCTCTGTCCTTCAGATCGAGGGGCTTTTCTGTAACGAAAGGCTTATTATTTTAGGCCATATGTAGCCTGACAGATGTTTAACACGAGTTTGCTTTTGTTCAATGGACCAAACTAAAGTTCTTCATTAAAGACCCAACATTTGACACAATGTCAGCTAGAGAAAAGGCCAGATATATTAATGCATTTTCATAGAAGATTCCACAACAGTGCCTCTAACACAGGATGATGATTTTAACATATATGAAAAAAAAAATCTACCTCAGTAACCCGTAAGAGCCCAGACCCGTTTTCCCTTAAGGGAATATAATTAAGGGTCAGTTATAAGATCATAAAAGATCAGTCTTATTGTGACAAAGAGGTCACATGACATCTTCTGTAAGTATTATGGGGTCATAATACTGGCAGCATATGTCACAACAACAACAATTTCATAACTAGTATCCCATCATGGTGTTCTAGAAATTGCATCAGAATGGGTATATGTCATATAGAACAGGTTATTAGAGCACTAGTACTCCTAAATGGGTCAAAACCTTATAGGTACAAAAACAAAACTTTAAAATGAGCTGGTTTTGTCTCTAACTGCACTAACCAAGCACATCGACATTTTCTAAATAACCTTTATATATATATATATATATATATATATATTTATATATGTATATATATATATATATATATATATATATATATGAAGGTTGTATCTTTCAGCCAGCTCAGCTGGTAGATACCACCCCTGATTGTATGGTTACTAAGACGACTTGATTCTCGGTCATCTGAACAAACGCAGATCACACTGTAACCAGCAGGTGGCAGACAAGCAACAGGATGTTCTTCATGTCACAGTAAAAGTCTTTACTGTTGTGTTTTGGAAGTGGGATAACATTCAGACAGCTCTCTTTAGAAAATGAACAACTACTTTCAGTTTGTCACTCAGCTGTATGTATATATATATATATATATACAGGGGTTGGACAATGAAACTGGAACACCTGGTTTTAGACCACAGTCATTTATTAGTATGGTGTAGGGCCTCCTTTTGCGGCCAATACAGCGTCAGTTGGTCTTGGGAATGACATATACTGCGTCCTGCACAGTGGTCAGAGGGAGTTTAAGCCATTCCTCTTGCAGGATAGTGGCCAGGTCACTACGTGATGCTGGTGGAGGTTCGTCCTTCTTGGTGGTATGCTGACATTACCCTGGGTACCGTGGCTCTTGATACATCACAAAGACTTGCTGTCTTGGTCACAGATGCGCCAGCAAGACGTGCACCGACAATGTGTCCTCTTTTGAACTCTGGTATGTCACCCATAATGCTGTGTGCATTGCAGTATTTTGAGCAGAACTGTGCTCTTACCTGCTAACTGAACCTTCACACTCTGCTCTTACTGGTGCAATGTGCAGTTAATGAAGACTGGCCACCAGGCTGGTCCAATTTAGCCATGAGACCTCCCACACTAAAATGACAGGTGTTTCAGTTTCATTGTCCAAACCCTGTATATATATAATTAAAGTTTCAGCAAATGGGTTAATGAGCAAATGTTCATATGGAATTACTCCAGTCAGAAATATCGGTTTTCCCCCCTTCCTCACCACAACACAGCTGATAAACTAAAACGCAGCAATAACTGAAATGCATGAAACAGACAAACAACCACAACTATAATAAAAAATACATTAAAATATATTTAATTCCAAGCCATGAATATGTTTACTCTGAATAATGAATGAGACTGAATGGGCGGGGCTAAACTGCTTTAGCCTGAATGGGTGCAGCTAATCTGCTGTGGGTTAAAAGTGTGGGTTTAACTGCTATAGGCTGAATGCATGGAGCCAGACTTGTGTAGGGTGAAAGGGTGGGGCTAAACGGCTGTAGTCCGAATAGGTGGAGCTAATCTGCACTAAACTGAATGGTTGGGGCTAAACTGCTGTAGATTGAATAGGCAATATATATAAATGTTATGTGTTTTGTATCATTCAATTCTAAATGGATGCTAAGTGTCTATGTATTGACTGTACAGACTGTGAAATGTTTATTTGAATTCTTCATTAGACTGTTTCAATAAAAGAGAGAAATGATATGAAATGATATGATAAGGCAATGTTTTTAAACTCCAGAGGAGAAAGCCTCGCCTAATTCTTAATAGTTAGAATTGATCAAAGTCCAGAAGGAGCCAGTAAGATTAGCAAAATATGCGTGGGGCTTTTTAACACTGCCAAGTGTTCAGAGCAGTGAGTCTGAAAAGTAGGGGAAAGGCAACGTATCAGCCATGGGTAAAACCTGTTCAGCTCTAATTCTCCTCTCCAAATGTGCAGGGAGCAGGGAAAACATAAAGACTACAACCTCAAAAAGGAGAAATAGCACACATACATACAAACAAGCAGAGAAATGGAGCTCCTGTTTGAAGAAACTGACATTCTGGCTCTGTCTTATTTATTTATGTCTAATTTATGTGACTAAAGAGACCAGAAAATGGTTTTAGCAGTAAAGCTGCTGACCTGCAACAAACATGTAAGAAGGCATTATACACTGAACAACAGCTCTACTCTTTCCGAAACCTAGCAAAACTTGTTGAATGATATGTTGACCAACAGCATGCTACAGATTCATCAGATAGAGATAAGGATTAGAAAACACTGAAGTATCACTTTAAGATTTCATGCTGACTCCGGACAATGGTCCCTCTCAGAGATTCCCATGCCACTGCTCATCCCGAGTATTCTGCGCGTTCCCCAATGTTCCCCCTACAACTCTCCGTTTCCTCTGGAGAGAAAATGGCACAAAGGTCTCTCAGTCTAGCAGAAAAAAAGATTCTTAGGCCGACAGTAGATGCTCTGGCGTTCAGGTTGGTACTGGCTGTCAGTCAGGCCTCTTACTCAACAGGAAAACTGATGTGGAAGAGGTGATGATGAGGAGCATTCAGGCTCCAAAGGAACTTCAGCTCCACAAAAAGAGTTTATTTTCCACATTCCTCCCAGCGTCAGTGCTGCTGATTAACACAGGCTCAGTCAGCACGACTCCTCTCACAGACGCTGAATGAACAGTCTCTGAAACCAGACTCCAGCCTGGCGTCACAGTCTGGTGAGTGTCACTCAACCTTTCACGGCCTATTAGGACATCGGGTCTTTTATCCAATCCTATACTGTATCGTACCTACTTTATCCACACAGATGGCCACACTAACAAAAGGCTGTGTTCTATTAGTATATACCTATTTTTCATATGTTAAATAATAACCATGATAACTGATGAACTTGGTTACTAAGTAGCGCTCTAACTAATGATAGCCATACTAACTGATAACCATACTAATTGGTGATCAGTCTAACTGATGATTATGCTGATGACCAGGCTAAATATTGACCACAATGATTACATTTAGCAAGCTAACCATACTTATTGAAAAATTAATGGCCATGCTAATTAATGATCACTAACTAAACCCCATGACTATCTGATGATTATACTAACTAATGACCATGCTATAAATACTCATATTAACTAAGGATCATACTAAGAAATACACCAACTGGTGACCCGGTTTATTAATAGTCAAGTTCATCATGATCATCATGCATACTTATGGCCGTGCTAACTGATAACCCTGCTAACTGATGTTTGTACTTACTGGTGGTCATACTAACCGATAACCATGCTAACTGATCAACCAAACTAATGACCGTGCTAACTAATAACCCTGCTAACTGATGATTATGCTTACTGGTGGTCACGCTAACTAATAACCCTGCTAACTGATGATTATGCTTACTGGTGGTCACGCTAACTAATAACCCTGCTAACTGATGATTATGCTTACTGGTGGTCACGCTAGCTAATGACCGTTCTAACTAATAACCCTGCTAACTGATGATTATCCTTACTGGTGGTCACGCTAACTGATAACCCTGCTAACTGATGATTATGCTTACTGGTGTTCACACTAACTAATGACCATGCTAACTAATAACCCTGCTAACTGATAACCCTGCTAACTGATGATTATGCTTACTGGTCACGCTAACTAATGACCATGCTAACTAATAACCCTGCTAACTGATGATTATGCTTACTGGTGGTCCCGCTAACTAATAACCCTGCTAACTAATAACCCTGCTAACTGATGATTATGCTTACTGGTGGTCACGCTAACTAATAACCCTGCTAACTGATGATTATGCTTACTGGTGGTCACGCTAGCTAATGACCGTGCTAACTAATAACCCTGCTAACTGATGATTATGCTTACTGGTGGTCACGCTAACTAATAACCCTGCTAACTGATGATTATGCTTACTGGTGGTCACGCTAGCTAATGACCGTGCTTACTAATAACCCTGCTAACTGATGATTATGCTTACTGGTGGTCACGCTAACTAATAACCCTGCTAACTGATGATTATGCTTACTGGTGTTCACACTAACTAATGACCATGCTAACTAATAACCCTGCTAACTGATAACCCTGCTAACTGATAACCCTGCTAACTGATGATTATGCTTACTGGTCACGCTAACTAATGACCATGCTAACTAATAACCCTGCTAACTGATGATTACTTTAACCGATGGCCATGCTAACCCTGCTAATTGGTGATCATGCAACTTATGATCATGCTAATAACCTGGACTACTGATGATCTTGCTAACTGATGACCATGCTAATAACCCTGCTAACCTCCATACTAATAAATGACATAAGCTAATGACCAAAAATCCAAAATCCTAGATTATTTTTTATTGGTATTGGTTTTCACTCTTAAGCACATTGTTTTTATGTTTCTCTTTGATGTTTTTTTAGGACATACATGTTGAATGGCTATAGTATATGCAATATTGCCTGTAATTGATCTTGACTTGGTTTTGCCGGGTTTACTGTAACTTGAGGCTGACATAACAAAGATGATCATGTTACTGTTTGCACAACTTCAGAGTTATCCGAGTCATGTGATTATTGAACAGTTCCATTAGGGTGGAGCGGAGTGGTGTCACTGGCAGGCTGACTGCTGATCATAACAGTAACTGAAACTGCTCTGTCACATTATACCTCTGATTAATGTGGACTGCACACACAGATTAAAGGGAAATTCCACCAATTGTTTAATGTTTCTCCATAATTCAGTGGTAAACCAATTAAGTCCTAGTGGTTTTATTCAAAATGCCCTGACCTTAAAAAAACTTAGCAGAGTCACCAAGTCAACAGTACAAATATGGTCAGTGAACCAGTGAACCTGCTGCTGTCAGAGAAAAACCTTTTACCTAAAAGGTGTTATTCAATTTGTGTTTCTTTTAATTTTTTTTAATATTAATAATTTGCAAATGCTTGTTATCCTCAATACTGTGTAGGAATTTCATGATGAATTGATTAAAAGAAGTGACCATTACTTAAAAATTACAAATAGAAGTCTGGTGCCGCTGATGTACATAAATGCGTGTTCTTTACTTCTCCTGTAAAGATATCGTTTTGGAGATGTGAGGTTTTGTTCTGACAGCAGTAATATTGATGATAGTAAAATAGTGGGAAAAAAGTTTCCATGGGAACTACTTTTCCCTCCAACACCCTACACGTATCCCTGCACCCTGAATGGAGTTTAACAACATATTGTTGACCTACACAATCTACAAACTAGCACGAAACAGTGTCCCTGACATCAAGCAAGTTCATGTAATAAATTTCTGTGGGGGAGCTTTTAGAGGTGGATGTCTGGCTGGGAATGGGAAGTCTAAGCATTCAATTACAGAAAATTCACAATCAGTGGGATTCCTCGTAACAGATAAACTTAAGTATGTGTGGGCTGTGATCCAGGCCAGATGTGTGGGGATATTTAAGTAAAGTTATTCTTTGCTAAATGAGCAAGCGGCGCTGACAGGTGAAATGACCAACATCCTGGAGAGGAGATTTGAGTGTCGGTTGCCTCATGTCTGTGAAAGCCCTCGTCTGCATGTTCACCATCCTCACTGTTTCCTGTTATTGTGAGTGCAGACAGCAGTTCAGTGGTGTCCTTTATTATTGGGTGTGGGTCTAGTGTAGTTAGTTCACTGTGCCAGGGTTTGTATATCAAACCACCAAGTGAGGAATCCTTTGGTGGTCCTTGGGCCAGTACTGAGGATGACCTAGTGGTCCCAGGAGGGCCGGTGATGCCACTTTATCAGAATCAGTAAAATCCTGAATAAAATGCTTCACCTATTTTTTGTCATTCATGCTTTTAGACTTCTAGTCACAAGGGTATGAAAAATTAAGTTGCTTGGTTTATATAATAAAACTTTATCTAGCCTAATCTGCTGATTAGTATTGTTATTATTATTAGCATTAGTAGTATAAGTAATAATAATTGTATTAATAATAATCTTTATTAATAGAGCACTTCTTATACCAGTGGCAGCTCAAAGTGCGTCACAGACAGTTGTCAACGGTAACAGCAGACCTATGCGTTTTAATAAGACAAAGACACAGAGAGATGGAAGATGGAATTGATAAGCACAAACAAGATGGGTGAGAATTAATTAAGCACTAACTTGTATATTTACATGTTCCTTTAAAGTGAGCACTGAGGTTGACTGTCTAATAAAGGTTGGATTTGATTTCCACAGTTTAGAAGCCTAATAACGGTGATTGGTGTGGCACAACGGATAACACCACTACTCACCAGGAAGCTACCGTCCCATGTGGGAGTCTGGGGTTCGATTCCCGTTCTAGGTGACTATGCTGTGCTACACCAATAAGAGTCCTTGGGCAAGACTCCTAACACTACACTGGCCTACCTGTAATATGATTAGCCTTGTAAATCGCTCTGGATAAGAGCGTCAGCTAAATGTCGTAGATGAAGATAATAACTAGTAGTATTATATCAGTCATCTACACATATATTTCAGTTCAGTTTTCCTTTTCATAATGTAACAGAAGAATGTCCAGAATATCAGCCTCTACCAGTTATTAGCTCCTGTCCACTGAGCAAAAACGAGAAGTTAAAAAAATAAATATGACCATTTAGCTAACCAAAGGTCAAAGATATTCTTTGGGCAAAACTGTTCTATCCTTCTGTGGTAAAGAAGGATGATAAATAAGCCAGTTTCCTTATTTTCCATATTTTCTTCTATTATGTCAAAATACCAGTCAAAGTTAATTATATGTAAACATCAGCTACTCACGTTCCTCACCTGCTACTCAGTTCCCAGACAAGCTCTTCTGAGTTTGCTAACAGTGCTTGTAGCTTTTCTTCTTTAAGGCTGAATAAAACATATTCATAGTTTAATTATGCAATGTATGTTAACACCTCTGTCCTCCAGGTGGTGTTCCATACCCCAAACACCCAACACTGTACCAATGAGAATCCCATAGTGATATCCTTTGCTCAGCCCACTTTGTAAATCAGTGCAATTGGTTGGTAGTTATTCTAATGTGTATGGCTTTCAGTCCAGCTCCTGAAGTCTTAACCAATAGGAGGGTCTAAATGCAAAGGGCATAATAAGTCAGAGATAAACTACGAATTCCAGCTGTATCCTTTCTGTTTCCCAGAAATCATTAGGCCTTCTCTGAAAATCTAGAAGGAGTTCTAAAGGTTCTTCTGTTAGACTGCATTCTGGTGGGCGTGTGTTAGTTCCGGCCTGGTGTACAGATATGTTTTCCGTCTCCTGCTGTTTTGTAGCTGCTCTCCATGTGCTCTGAGAAACGAGACTGTCAGGAATGTCCGGGGAATGTTCTCTAAGCATAGCTGGAACATATTATCTCTTTTTCCCGAAAAGCTGTTCTCTTCAAAGCCTTTTCATAATAAAAGCTGTTTATAACAGTAACATTAGCTTCTCTCCCGCAAATAGTACAGCCATGAAAGTGCATACAGTGTGAGGAACTACAATGATTCTGCTAAAACAGTTACAGCAAAAATCCTTTAGCTTAGGAGGAATGAGTCACTGGCAGCTTCTCTAAATTTAGCCCCTTCGGCATGGCTGAATTCCCACAGTAGTGTAGACAGCGGGACCTCAGTGTTAGGAAAGCATTAGTAACACATAATGAGTTAGTAATGATTAATTAAAGGCCTGGAGGAGGACGATTATGCTGAAATAGTCAGAGAATGTCATAATGAGTCACTTACAACTATTCTGTAGTCATTTATTTATTTATTTATTTGCTTATTTATTATTTATTTCTCTGTAAAGCCGCTCATCCTTCTAGGTCGTGGGGGTTACTAGAGCTCATTGGGCAGAAGGCAGGAAACACCCTGGGAAGGCTGTCAGTCAATTACAGGGTTATTTATTTGTTTGTTTGTTTGTTTGTTCGTTTATTTGTTTGTTTGTGTAATTACACATTTACACATTCATCTGTTCCAGTTTGTGTGTTTGTAAAGCTCCTGGAGATGCTTCTTTCTATGAAAGGTGCTATGATAACTATATATTATTATTAGTAGTGGTAGTGGTAGTAATAGTAGTAGTAGAGGGATGATGTCATTCTTATCTGTCATACTCTGAGAGTGTAAAGCAGGAGGTCTGCTGCATGAGACTGTAATACCGCAGTGGTATGTAACCACTGGACGATAAATTCCATAAGGCCCCTGACCAAAAAAGGGAAACTGAAGGCCACAGACGGGGCTGTGATGAAAGAGGGATAAATGGTTCCAGACTGTACAGGTCGTCAGCATGACTGCGGTTCTCTTTCTGTTCTGTACACTGTCTCCACACCAGGGGACAAATTCAGCTTCTAACACACAGAGTTCTATTCCAGTTTTGTCTGACATGTAGGGCTAATGAAATGTCCACTCCTATGTCCACTATCTATTGGTACCACTTACACAACCATCGGCCATAACATTAAAACCACCTTCTTCTGTCCATCTGTTTCTCTCTTTACTTACAGAGTCCCCTTTCAGCTTGTTCTTCAATAGTGTGGTTTACTGTTGTGGTCCTGTAGAGGTTCAGTAGTCAGGACCACCACACATGTTGGTGGTGGATCATTCTCTCAGCACTGCAGTGATACTGACATGGTGGTGGTGTGTTAGTGTGAGTGGTGTTGGTGTGAGTGGATCAGACACAGCAGTGCTGCTGGAGTGTTTAAACACTGTGTCCACTCACTGTCCACTCTATTAGACACTCCTACCTTGCTGGTCCACCTTGTAGATGTACAGTCAGAGACGATAGCTCATCTGCTGCTGCACAGTGCAGTGTTGGTCATCCTCTAGCCCTTCATCAGTGGTCACAGGACAGTGCCCACAAGACAGTGTTGGCTGGATAGTCTTCGTTGGTGGGCTATTGTCAGTCCAGCAGCGACACTGAGGTGTTTCAACACTCCAGCAGCACTGCTGTGTCTGATCCACACACACCAGCACAACACACAATAACACACCACCACTACGTCAGTGTCACTGCAGTGCTGAAAATGATTCACCACACAAACAATACCTGCTCTGTGGGGGTCCTGACCTTTAAAGAACAGGGTAAAAGGGGATAACAAAGTACAGAGAGGAGCAGATTGACTACAGTCTGTATTTGTAGAGTTACAACCTGCACCTGTGTGGGAGGTGGATCTGGTAAAATGGATAGAGAATGTAGATACATTGAGGTGTTTTTAATGTTATGGCTGATTGATGTGTACTCTTCATACATGTTTTACTGTAAGTGTTTATTGTGTGTTTAACACTTTCTAGCTTTGAAGTTAGATGGAGATTAGTCATATGGAGTGCTCACATTAGATGGTAATCCAGTCGATGACACTGTTTTCCCCTTTAGCACAGTGATTTAGAGCTGAATCATGTGGACACTTAAAATAGAGCCTAAAGAAGCTCTACACAGTTCATGCCCAGCAGAACAGTCAGTATGCTATAGAACTGAGAACACTCTGTATGTGAATCTGTATGTGAACTGGAGTGTGGGAGCTGTGGTGAGAAAGGATGAAGAATGTGGAGAATTCAGAATGAGTTGCAACACAGCGGCAGCTGTAAAAACACAGAACACCAGAGCCTCAGGAGCCTGGCCTCTTGAATCCACACATCACAGGTTTTTTAAATTCACGTTAAACCACTCTCTTAAATTCATACTCCCACACGTTCAGGTTCTGAGGATATTTGTAATTCATTTTAAAATGTTTTAAGGTAAAGTTTTCGGGGAGATCTTGTCAGTGACTGAGGAGTGAGTCCTGTTCTCTGTAGTCCACATACTAATCTCAGCTACATTAGTCTTTAATAAATTGAATTTAGTAATAAAATGTTTTCAAATAAAAGCCTATATTGATTTTGTCATCTCACATTTTGCTCCTCTAAAGAGGCCTTACAATCGTAGATAGATAGATAGATAGATAGATAGATAGATAGATAGACAGATAGATAGATAGATAGATAGATAGATAGATAGATAGATAGATAGATAGACAGATAGATAGACAGATAGATAGATAGATAGATAGATAGATAGATAGATAGATAGATAGATAGATACTTTATTGATCCCGAAGGAAATTTAGCAGCCAGTAGCGGTTTCAAATAAAAAGCCTATATTGATTTTGTCATCTCACATTTTGCTCCTCTAAAGAGGCCTTACAATCGTAGATAGATAGATAGATAGACAGATAGACAGATAGATAGATAGATAGATAGACAGATAGACAGATAGACAGATAGATAGATAGATAGACAGATAGACAGATAGATAGATAGATAGATAGATAGATAGATAGATAGATAGACAGATAGACAGATAGACAGATAGATAGATAGATAGACAGATAGATAGATAGATAGATAGATAGATAGATAGATAGATAGATAGATAGATAGATAGATAGATACGTTATTGATCCCGAAGGAAATTTAGCAGCCAGTAGCGGTTTCACAAAAAACAGCACAGACACAAATACAAATTAAAAAATAAAAACAGGGTTGTGCATTATGAAAAACCTAAATGGGTCAGTCGGTACCGGCAGCAGTATTATTAACTGTTAACTATAAACTATAAACTATACATAGTACAGTTCACTATGGATAAATATCTAAATATAAATATATATAACTTCACAAGGAGGCAAGAAATATATACAAGAAAAAACAGATATACTGTAGACTGTAGAAAAGACAGTGCAATAGTAATATAAATGTGCATGATTGTGCAAGGGGCACAGTTATCAGCAGATAAATGACTAAATTAACATCATAAACATGTGCATATATTGGTATTTAAGTGGAGTGGAGTGTCCAGGAGTTTTTTTACGTATATTTTTATATATTTATGTATATTTTATCTATTTAAGTACTGCTGTCTGGGTAAAACTGGGTCCTTGGGTACCACAATTTCCTTCCACCCCATGTACCACATGTGATGTGAATGACAATAAAGTCTCCTTGAATCCTTGATATACAGTATATACAGCAAAGTGTCTGAGAGTGTCCAGGAGTTAGGATGTACAGTATATACAGCAAAGTGTCTGAGAGTGTCCAGGAGTTAGGATGTACAGTATATACAGCAAAGTGTCTGAGAGTGTCCAGGAGTTAGGATGTACAGTATATACAGCAAAGTGTCTGAGAGTGTCCAGGAGTTAGGATGTACAGTATATACAGCAAAGTGTCTGAGAAGTGATCCAGGAGTTAGGATGTACATGTTATATACAGCAAAGTGTCTGAGAGTGTCCAGGAGTTAGGATGTACAGTATATACAGCAAAGTGTCTGAGAGTGTCCAGGAGTTAGGATGTACAGTATATACAGTAAAGTGTAATTAGTGCAGAATAAATAAGCCTATGATTAAACAAGAGAATTCAGTCCTCAGCAGTCCTCTGCCCTCTTCCGGCCCTTCTGAACAGGACTTCTGATAAATGATGAGGAGTGCAGAGTAAAACCATACTGACGTGTATTGCTTCTCTCTGTTTTGGGTGACTTCCCCTTTTTACCAAATCCAAACTCGCAAATAAAACACGTCTGAAACTGTATGTCATTAAAAGTAATTCCACACGTCTTCCTTTTGATGATGAAGAGCAAGATATGTTTCCTGCACAGGCTTTAGAATCATCGTGAAACGCATGTACGTGTTTCCTGGCTTGAAACAGAAACTTACAGAGCGGGCATTTCAGTCATACATGGAAAAACATGGACATGAAACTCACTGACCATTCATCCTTCCTCCAAACCCGTGGGCAAGCTTGCAGATTTACAAATATGCCACGACATCTTGTGAGCTTTTCAGAGCTATCCTAGGCCTAGTTAGAGTTGGTAGGTTATGCAGGATCAACTGGGTGAACCAGTCTGTTACAGCGCCACCTACAGGCAGATCAGTGCTGCAGCTCTAGTTAGTTAAGAATACCAGAGACAGAATAAAAGGTGTAGTGTTGTAGATCCTGCACACTCGTAGGTTGCCGAGCTGGTGTTCCAGCTAGTTCCATAAATGCTTGATTGGCGATAAATCTGGCAGGCCAAAGAAATGATGCAATCTGGAGGAGACATTACTGGGAAACACTTGACGTGTGTGGGTGAGCATTATTCTGCTGAAAATTACCAGTTGGAAGCCCAGACATGAGTGTCCTTACAGGTGGCCTGAGGATGTCTTGCACATACTGCTGAGCTGTTAGTGTGCCTTGCATTACTACTAATGGTCGACTCTTGTATATATAGCTCCCCAGATCATAACACAAGCAGTCGGGGCAGTCCACACTCAAAACTAAAAGTTGTCAACCAAATAAAACCTGATTTCGTCACTGAAGACTATACAGTTCCAGTCCATAGCAGTCCCAGTTTATCTTTTACGACACCATTGCAAACGAATACAACAGTGACTGGCTGTCAATGGCAGGACATGTAATGGGCACTTGGAAATGATCTGGGCTATATAATAAAGGGGTATATAATAAAGGTGTTACCTGGGTCTAGATGGTGAACAGGGAAAATGTGGGAGCTGCTCGGGCTTGTCGGCAGATCAAATGGCCTCACGTAACGAGACCACACCTGTATCTGCCGGAGACATAACTGCAAACCGAATCTTATATATATACAGTGGAGGAAATAAATATTTGATCCCTTGATGATTTTGTAAGTTTACCCACTGACTTTTGAACAGTCTATCATTTTAAGGGTAGGTTTATTTTAACAGTGAGAGACAGAATATCAAAACGAAAATCCAGAAAATTACATTTTATAAAATATATACATTTAATTGCATTTTTCAGAGAGAAATGAGTATTTGATTCCTCTAGCATACAAGACTTAATACCTGGAGGCAAAACCCTTGTTGGCCAGGACAGCAGTCAGACATTTTTTGTAGCTGATGATGAGGTTTGTGCACATGTCAGGAGGAATTTTGGTCCACTCCTCTTTGCAGATCATCTCTAAATCATTAAGATTTTGAGGCTGCCGCTTGGCAACTCTGACCTTCAGCTCCCTCTATAAGTTTTCTATGGGATTAAGGTCTGGTCTGGCTAGGCCACTCCATGGCTTTAATGTGCTTCTTTTTGAGCCACTCCTTTGTCGCCTTGGCTGTATGTTTTGGGTCATTGTCGTACTGGAAGACCCAGCCACAACCCATTTTTAATGTCCTGATGGAGGGAAGGAGGTTGTCACTCAGGATTTTACGGTACATGGCTCCATCCATTCTCCCACTGATGCGGTAAAGTAGTCCTGTGCCCTTCGCAGAGAAACACCGCCAAAACATAATGTTTCCACCTCCATGCTTGACAGTGTGGACGATGTTCTTTGGGTCATAGTCAGCATTTCTCTTCCTCCAAACACGGCGAGTTGAGTTAATGCCAAAAAGTTGTCTCCTTCTCTCCCAGCGTCTTACTTAAGGTTTTGTAGCCCAGTCCAGCTTTGTGCAGGTCTATGATCTTGTCCCTGACATCCTTAGAAAGCTGTTTGGTCTTGCCCATGTTGGAGAAGTTAGAGTCTGACTGATGAATTGAGTCTGTGGACAGGTGTCTTTTATACAGGTGACAATTTAAGACAGCTGTCTTTAATGCAGGTAACGAGTTGATTAGGAACCTCTAACGGTCTGTAGGAGCCAGAACTCTTAATGTTTGTTAGAGGATCAAATACTTATTTCTCTCTGCGAAATGCAATAAAATTTATATCTATATCTATCTATCTATCTAAATCTATCTATCTATCTATCTATCTATCTATCTATCTATCTATCTATCTATCTATCTATCTATCTATCTATCTATCTATATATATATATATACATAAATCTTATATATAAATTTTATACCATGTAATTTTCTGGATTTTCTTTATGTATGTATATATATATATATATATATATATATATATATATATATATATATATATATATATATATATATATATATATATATCACTGTAAAATATATATTGCAAAAAAAAAAAAACCTGAATGACCATGGAGCATTGAGGAGGTCACAGAGTGAAGCGTGTGTAGCTAATTCAGAGGAAGTCACACTTATGCTATAGTCGCCTTCCTTCCTTTTTCCGAACATCACAGAGATTTAGAGTTACCCTATAGTTGGTCAGACAGACAGAACACGCAAGAAGCAAGGCCAACAACCACAAACATGCATCAGCACTCACCCACACCCCAAACAGCTAGAGGACAATTTGCTGCGTCATTATCAGACAGTGCTTCTGTTTACGTTTAGACCCGTAATGTATACAGTTTAGTCACCTGGCGTAATTCAACCATGCAGAAGTCTACCTGTTATTTTATATTTTAATTGGGCAAAACTGTCCTTACTCGGATAACAGGGCTGAAGGAAGTAGTATAAAGGAAAATATCAGCTTATAAAATGAATTTGTTAAAGCGAAAACAATTTCAACATATGATAAAGCTTCAAATCGGGAAATAAGAAGTGAGTGTTTTTCATGATAAGTTGGCCAATAGAAATGGTTACTGTTAAAAAGTCTGATAAAGTTGTGGAAAGCAGCGGAAGTGTGTAGTCATGAAATAAATAAATAAATAAATAAATCTAAATCTAGTTTGACCAATAGAATAAACATCAAATATATTGAGATATTGAGGTTTTATTTGTGCACAGTTAATATTTCAGTTCTGTTCATTTACTCAGTAAACAGCTTTACACTCTAATAAAGCATAAAATAATACAGTTATAGCTAAAAGAGGAATTAGAGAACATCCTGTCTTTACTGTCATGGAAATATATGATGTAAACTAAACTAGATTCTAGATTAGTTCATGTGAAATGTATGATGGGAGTATTCGTTCTAGTTTAGTTAGCAGAAAATGGCCCCCATACTGCTCTGTAATACATAACATGAGCTTACATTCTGGTTCAGTTAGTGTAAAATGACCTACACGCTGTAGTATAACATGAACACAATTTGGTTGCTGTTTTTTGGAGCCATTTATCAGAGAAATGTTAAAGAACTGAAGTGGAATCACTGCTCAGCGATTACCCCCTGCTGTTCCAGCTTTAGAGGGGAGTTTAATCCTAAAATCTGTAAAATAATTGATGCACTGGTTCAGTGTTACTGTGAGTGACCGTCATCATATCCCTAAATAGCAAACCTCAGAGTTACATCATGCTCATCACCTGGTGTGCACTACATGTGATCAGTGATCAGGAATTAGTCACACTGTTTTACAGGATGTTAGTTAATGTAGATATAAGTACCTGAAGAGTCCACAATTACACAAACAATGTGAATCAAGCGTGGCTGTTTAAACCAGTAGCAGCATGTCTATGTATGGGGAGGGTTCCTGGGGGCTTTACTCAGATTACCAGATTACATGGGGTCATATATATATATATATGTATATATATATATATATATATATATATATATATATGTATATATATGACCCTATGTAATCTGTGTATATATATGTATATATATATATATATATATGACCCTATGTAATCTGTGTATATATATATATATATATATATATATATATATATATATATATATATATATATATATATATATATATATATATATGTATATATATGCTTATGCTTATATAATGTATATATAACCACAGGCTATGATGAAATTTGATCAGGTTGGAAACTGAAATTCAATTCTAAAATGAAACTGAATATATTGTAGAAGAGCGATATAAAATCTAAAACTGAATTTCAGGGTTTAGCTGCTTTTGCCAGCAGGACACCTGGAGGCAACTGTGAAAGTGAAAACATGAATACAGAAAAACGCATACTTTTAAGAAATGGAATTTCAGACGTTCACTGTAAAATTCTGTTTCAGGTTTTATATCGCTCCCTTAAAAAACAAGTTCAGTTCAGAATTCAGTTTAGATACAGCTACTATATTATACCATTCAAAAATCAAATAAAAGTGAAGTTA